>SRHC01003130.1:2783-14235 GCA_004794325.1 Pomacea maculata
CACTCACGCACGCACTCACGCACGCACTCACGCACTCACGCACTCACGCACTCACTCACGCACTCACGCACTCACTCACTCACTCACGCACTCACTCACGCACTCACTCACTCACGCACGCACTCACTCACGCACTCACTCACTCACGCACTCACTCACTCACGCACTCACGCACGCACTCACTCACTCACGCACGCACGCACTCACTCACTCACTCACTCACTCACTCACTCACTCACTCAGATTTGAACACACCAACTTTCAGTCTTCAGACCTCGTTGCTAACCACCAGGCCACACAGCCGTTACCAAATAACGTGTCTTAAGTTCGTGAAGAAGTCAACTTCGCCGTTTACAGAAATGAACAACTCCGCTGAACCGAGACGCACACGCCCCAGAACCGGTCACGTCATCGAGAACGAGGCTGCTGTTAACAAAGCAGTTAACGAAGATGACAAGTACACGACGGACCACGAACACCTTGCTACTGTCCCCCTAGGTACCTCCAACTGCCAGGAACACACACGTCATACTCAATCGAGTGAACAAGACCGGAGTGACAGACAGCAACAACCTACCCGATCCTCTCCCCTCCAGACATCATTGTACGCGTGGTCAGAGTTGCCTGCCCAGTCAATGGTGGACATCGAAAACGGACAACAGTACCCTACAAAGAACACCAACAAGAAATAAGTGACAAGATGGCCGGGCCCTCCACAGTTCATGACAATTGCTATCCCATAATGTCGAGGGACTTTGTGTGGACGGCAAGACACAAGCAAGACAAGGGAGAGAATAAGTTCTACTGACCCAGTGACTACGCGACACGAGGTGTCCGTGCTAACGGTCACCAGGACACAGCACGGGACTCACCCGTGAAAATATTTCACATCTTCAACTGCGACATCGAAGGTTTGCTCGTGAAAACACACGATCCTGGCTTTGTACAAAGCATTAACGGGTTTGTTATTGTGTCTCACAGACATTGCTTGAATGTAGCAGTACACTGCAATGTTTCTCTGACTTCCAACGATACTTCAGTCCTGCTTCTACACTTACATCGCACTCATAAAGTTTCCTTTATACCTGGAAGCCAACGAGTAAACAAAAACAAAGGCGAAAAGACAAAAGTGCAGGGTATACTGTACACAGGGTCGTGGAATGTGCACACTTCCGACGTCAGATGGGTCAAGGATGCCATTAGTCAATGTCAAGTTCATGTTTCTGGTTTGTAGGCGTCAGCACATGTTGCAAGGTTCAGTGCACAGAACCCTTGACAAGCGACAGGAACAGGTGTGTCTGCCAAAAGGTGTGAAAATTTACGCTGTCATCTACACTCGGAAGCAGCCTACCGCACCCCATCCACCCACTCTATCGCTCCTTCTTTCTATTTCTCTTGATCGTCAATCTCTACCTGTTCATATTGATGATATTATGTGTGAAAACCTTTTGTTTTAGAGTTCGCTGCGGTCCTCAGACACCTTTCTATCCACCTTTACCAGACACAGAGAGCGAAAAAAAAAGAGATACACTGATAGGCGCACGAATGTACGGTAAGAAGAAAGGAGGAAAGGAAAGAAAGAAAAGAATAAGAAGAAAAAAAACAAAAAGGAAGATTAAAAGAGAAAGAAGAAAGACGTAATAGTGAAAACAACAAAGGGATGACGGCAGAGGTATACACGAGAACAGTCGAGGGAGCTGGTAGATAAGCCGCGCGTCGTGCCAAGCACTAAATCTCAGGTAACAAGAGTGGCAAGTGACAGAGGCTCAAGGGGAGGCAAGTGACAGAGGCTCAAGGGGAGGCAATCGTGACGACAGCGCCCCACATACCGCGCATCACGTGCCGCTCGAGCTGCAGCACGCTTCCTGACCTCGACTCTATTACTTTTGACGATGCAAGAGTACATGACGTCATTGTGTGTTGTGACGTCATTCCTGTCTAACGAACCTTGTGCTGACGTCGCGTGACCCACAACCCTGTCCGTTGTACAAAAGTCATTCAAACTGTCACGTGGTAGTGTTTCCTTTATATTTAACCTTGGGTTTCGGTTTTTGTTTACATGTAGTATCACGTGGTCATTTCGCAGACAAACAACTCTATCTTGCTCTCCCAGAATCAACAGTTTCTAGTGATGTGAAATAAAAACAGTAAATAACAACAGCTTTTGAAGTAATGCTAGGCTCTTGGTTAAAAAAAAATCAGTCCATTATCACGAAAATGAGAGAGTGGTGATTCTTAGTTTGTCTAGTGTCTAAGCTTTTGTTGTTGTTGTTCCATAATAATAATTAACATAAATTTTATTATTATTTGTATACTTATTATTATTGATGATGATATTGTACCAATACCAATAGAGATGCAAGACATGGAGTCCACAGCAAACTTATTCTCGCGCGTGTGTGTAGTGTTTTATTTTGTTTATTTGTGTGTAAGTGCTTTCCTATTCACCCCTTCTTCTCTCTCATTTTTATCATTACGCTGTCTTCTAAATGTACATTTTGCACGCGCACACACACACACCGATTAGATTATCTCTCTCTTTTTCTCTCTATTAAATTATCCTCAGATTGGCATTGCCCACAATGTACATTACTGGGTGTCTGGTGAGCACGTTTTCGTAATGAAGCTGGTAAAAGCATTTTATTTCTTGCAAATCCAAAGACTCCTCTCCTGGAAAAAAAAACAAACAACAAAAAACAAACAAACAAAGAAACAAACAAGCAAGCAAACAAACAACAAACAAGCAAGCAAACACACACACACACACACACAATCACACGCACATATACACACATTCTTTCTCTCCTCACAAACAACGCGATCACCCACGATGCTACCGCGGCTGCAGGGCGGCGGGTCGAAGAGGACCGCTGGATGATGAAGATAATGTATGGTCGACGTGGGACTGGCTGTCCCAGCAGACCAGGCCAGGACAGTGACAAACTTTTTAGAGATGCGGAGACAAAGAGGGGTCTGAGTTTACCGAGACCTCCAACTGACTGGCCTCGCTTGTCCCCGGAGAGACAGGCCACTGTGTGTGTGTGTGGGTGCGTGCGTGCGTGGATGAGAGAGAGAGAGGGTGTGTGTGTTCTAGCGACAGAGCGTTCTCTCTCTCTCTTTCAAGTCTCACTGGAGGGGTGCACGCATGTGTGTGTAAGAAAGAGCAAGATCACATTAAAAGAAATCCGTGATGACGCCCAATAAATAAATAACTAAATCATTATTCACCTTTCGATTTGTAACAACATAAAATTCTAGAATGCGGAAAGGAATGAACTGCGGGTCAGCATTCATATGAAGACTGTTTTTCTACTCTCACCATCATCTGTAAGCTTTAAATAGCTCCTTATAAATCAGGTAGCCACTTTTATTTTTACTGAAAAGAATGAGCAGGATGGAGAGTGGGGTGGGGTAGGGAAGCAGAATCCTATCCACAGGCCACAAACCAGTGACCATATGCAGTAACTTCCAGAACACGGAGTCTACCCTTATTCTAAGGGGTGACTAATACATTTACTTTTGCATTATCGTAACATAAAAATTTACATTTAAAATGAAAGAAAAACTGGATAAAAAATAAAAATACGTTAAATGAACAATGTCAGTGACACTAACTCAGATGAAGTGATGATCCAGACATTTTAGAGTTGGCTAATATCGATGCAGTCTTGGCTTGCATCACATTAGAAAGCTAAATTTTGATTGCCCGAGGGTAGTCACGTGACCGTGGTGACGGGCCTGGCGACCTACCCGGTCGTAAAATATGCGGCGTTCAATCGGAGCGCCAGTTGAGAACGTGAAGAATGGGTGATTTACCAGTCGACACACCACGTGACCTATCAGACACGCGCGCGCAGCAATCAGCGGAAGGGGGTAGGGGTTCGGTTACCAATTAGGTCGGGGAGTGCCGGCGATTAGCTGCCGAGCCTTGCACCTTGGCCCAGTGGGCCGCGGGCGGACCGCAAGTCAAACAAGTGTGCCGCGCGAGGACCGCGCCAGTGCACGTGCGACGCGTGGCGACACGGTGCGCCTAATGAGGCGGTCAGCCTCGTGCCGCGAGGGGGCGCCCGTGCACCAGACCTGACGTCGGGCTGTTGTGCGGCGTCAAAAGCAGCAGCTCGTCGAACGCCGCCGACCTCGGGTCCGAGTCCCCCGATGTACCACTCCCGTGCACCCACCCAGCCTCAAACATCCTCAATAGCCTCCCCTGGCAAAAGAGAAGTGGTGCGCGGGAAAATGACACGCCGGAAGTAGCATGAAAGTGATGGCGCCTTCACACACCAGTTGGCAATCATTGACTAGGTTACCGCAGCTTATTCTTCCATTGTCGGAGGAAACCAGCGAGCGGTTTGCCCTCGCCCCCCCGCTTCTGTCAGACTGTAGAGCGGGACCCTCATCTGTGTGCGCGCGTGCGAGAGAGAAAGAGAAAAAGAGAAAAGGATAATCTTTAAGGAGTGAATAAAACTTACATTTGAGAAACACCTCCAAGAAAAGACAAACGTATAGTTCACAATAAAACGGTATCTCGAGAGAATGTTTATGCCAGATATCAGATATCAGATTTAAATTATAGCAAATTGTATTGAAACAGATTCTCGCTGGTGTGACGAGACACACTGGGTCATTAGTGTCAAACTGTCACATGACACAGTAAATTATTTAACACCTACATACAGCAAGGTACACGACAGTAAAACCAGACATTATTGTGACTGTCTATGTGGTAAAGTTTGTTTTAAATATACAGTGATACCTCGGTTCTCGAACGCCTTGACTTTCGACCAAATCGGTATTCGACCAGGAAATTCGAGAAAATTTTGTCTTGGAATCCGAACAAATATTTGGAACTCGAACATCTGAACGTCCGAGATGAGCCGAGTTGAGCCGAATGGCGTTCATTCGACCCAGCGCGCCTTGCTTGCGTCATCAGTGTGAGTGCAGAGAGAGAGAGTCACGTTTTTTGTGGAGAGTCATGAAATGTATGCAAAATGGGCAGAAATCGCAAATTTTGTTGAACAACATCACCCTGATAAAGTGGTAGCAAATAGAACAGTTAACATTTTTAATGACAATGTTATGTCCACTTTCCGCAAAATTTTGCAAAGGAGAAAAAAACAGCAAACAATTGACAAATTCTTCCGTAAAGAAATCAGACAAGCGACTGCAGAGCAAGATTCTGATTCTCCTCAGCAAAAGATACAGAGAACAGAAACACCCGAAGAGCAGTTACCCTGTGTTTTTATTGAAGAGGACTCCCCTTCAAAACAAGAACCATCCCCTTTCCTCCTCCCTCCACATTCATTCCCTCCTGCCATAAAGTTTGGTACAGGTACAGTAAATGAAACACAATTTACTGTACTGTACAAAACATTTTATTTATTTTTTTTTTGTTTTAATAAATACACTTTTATTTCTTATTTCTTGTTGAGACTCATGTTTTTCTACATATTATATACAAATTAGGCCAGTAAATGGGCATTTTCTGGGGCTTGGAACGAATTAATCCAGTTTCCATTATTTCCTATGGGTTTCATTGCTTCGGTTCTCGAACAATTTGGTTCTCGACCGTCCTCCCGGAACGAATTATGTTCGAGAACCGAGGTATCACTGTACATTACTTTTTCATAAAATAAATAAACTATAAGATAGACGACATCGTCTTCCTCATGCTGTCATTTTAAAATTTGGACTGACATGTAGATGTCAAATTGTTACATATTTTTAAAAAGTTGATTAGGTCAGAGCTTTCTAGCATTAATGCTGTTAAATTACAATAGATAAGTTGATGTGTTTGGCAAAAATATGTCGGACTTCTCTTATATTTTATGTGAGATTTGTTTGCCACATTCCACAGCTGGTCCATGCACAAAAAAACAAATTCCAAATTTCCGAACCCACAGTCCAAACACTTCCACTGTCACAACACATCTAATGTTCCTTCCGACCATTCAATTCCCCCTCCCCCCTAAAAAAAAATCTCCAGTTGAAAATGACACCAAGTCTGCACTTGAATATAACACAAAGTTTCCACTTCTAGGTAACACAAATATGTCCACTTGAAAGTAACACAAAGTTTTCACTGACACCGATGCTCTTCCTGAAGTTATTTCTAATTCAGCGCTGGTTGGTGAGCCCGAGGCGGATACGATGAATAAGCGAAGATCAAACAACAAAAGTGAGAAAAAAAAAACCCCACAAAAACCTGGAGAAAAAAAGTCTTTAGCTAAATGGCAAGTTCAAAACTTAACTAACATTCTTCAAACATTAAACACACGCTCACCGAACAATCAACAAAGATACACACTCACCTCAACAGATACAAATCTGGTCAGGATGTGCACAGTCCAGTCAAGGCTAACTTCCAATTCTGTTCAGGACTTGTTAAATAACACAATTCTGTTCAGGACTTGTTAAATAACACAAATCTGGTCAGGATGTGCCCAGTCCAGTCAAGGCTAACTTCCAATTCTGTTCATGACTTGTTAAATAAAACATATCTGGTCAGGAGTTGCACATCCGGTCAGGACTACAACACCAAGTCGGTTCAAGACTTGTTGCAAATAAAACGTCCGGACACACTGATGACACCGAGGAGACTGTTACTTCTCCCCGCCCCCGTCAAGGAAAAACTCACACAACAACATCCCAAACACTCAAACACTCTTTCCTTTGTTCTTCGAACAAAACAACCTATCAACACCAGTTGATTTAAAAAAAACCCAAAAAACAAAGTCCGGCCGGCCTGTGTGGCGCGCACGCCTCAGACTGTTGACCCCGACAGCCGCAGTAATTGCTGTCTTTCAACCTCCCCCTTTCAGTTACTTTTCCCTGTCTCCTTCCTAGCTTAAAAAAAAACATTAAAAAATATAGCGCAGCAGGTTTCTGACACACTTCAATCTCATTTATTATTACTTTCTTTGTTTAACCGTCTGGTCAAACAGATTTCTCAAATCATGAAGTGGAGTCATATCTGGCGTCCTGTCGGTAGAGGTTGTTGCTACTAATCCACTGAAAGACTTTGCAACTTACATATCTTGTATTATTTTAATTTTAACATAATGATTATTTAAATTTAGAATTTTTGTAGTTAAAAATAATTTTTTGTGCATCAACACTCTTGGCCAAACAGACAAGAAAAAAAAAAAAGGAAAAAAAGAAAAAAATGTCTAAACTTTTGACATAAAGGCACGAGAGTGAGTAGTGTTCATGGAGTGGTGAAATACTAAATTAAGGATGAATGAAAACGGTCCAGCTGATATTCAGTCTGCATCAAACCTTTGAATGTCATGTCAACATCACCTTGTGTGATTATGTCTGTGGACTGCCACTTGTACGCGTGGTCAGAGTTGCCTGCCCAGTCAATGGAGGACATCGAAAATGGACTACAGTACCCTACAAAGAACACCAACAAGAAATAAGTGACAAGATGGCCGGGCCCTCCACAGTTCATGACAATTGCAGCTGCAGCCTACAGGTGAAAATTGAGGAGAAACGAGTGACAACTCCGACATCCCTACACAATAAGGAGATGTAACGCTACTTGCTACAGTTTTTGAGTAATGCAATAATGTCACATATAGAACAGCCGATGAGGTCCTTAGATAGGCCCATTAAGGCGCGACACCTCGAACACTGAGAAAGTTAACCTCAGTTAACGAACAAATGAAGGAACTGACCAAGCGGTTCGGTAGTCTTGTGGGGCGTTGGGTAGTGTAGTCGTAAAACCCTCGCTTGTCACCACTGTGACACTCTATGTGACATCTGTCCACACGGCTAGGCACCGAGGGTTTTGTCTGGGTACTCCGGTTCCCCTCCCACTTTACCCCCCTAGTGGGCAATCGCCGCAATGTGGAAGCACTTTCCTACTACACAAACCAACCAAAACTAACCATCGGAAGTCTATAGCTAGTGAGGAAGAAAGTCATTCGACATGCTAAGCGATGCTTGAGCTACTCGTGTCTTATGTTGCGAACGCTTGTAACCGAGTGGTTAGAACACTAGAGTCCGAACTCAAAGGGACGGGTTCCCAGTCGACCCAGATGTCGGGAAGGGGTGTCTGTCGCCAAACAGGGTTGGGGAAAATAAATCATTAAGATGGAGAAGTGATGGTACTCACCCTCTAGAAAATACTGGCCGCAATCTCTGAACGACATCGGTCTGAAAGCTTTAGTTACACTCTTGCAGTTCCCCAGAAGATGCCTACTGCCTCGATCGACGGACGAAAGAAATAAAATAGACTAAAATTGAGAGAATTTTTTTTTTTCATTTGCCACTAAACTGCATTACTCACTCCAATATTTGCACCTTTTAAATACTTTATATTTTATAATGTACAATTTTACACATTTAGGATATATGCATCGAGATTTGATCAAATGCATTTCACTTTCTGCCTGATTGTTTTTAACCGAAAAAGAAAGCAGAAAGGACACACAATCGAAATCTTGTTAGTCTTCCTGAACTTAAAAGAGATGTACTTATGTGTTGATTGTGGTTAGTGATTTAAAGACAATGTCACCTGCAAGTAGCTTATGCCGACATTATTCAGACATTGTTCTGAATGTAAGGGTCTGTAAAATGTATTAATTGAAGAATATATATGTAAACGGTCGTTGGTAAAGCTTCCTGGACGATTTCAGAAACGACGAAGTATGTAAGGATTATAAGGATGATGACAAAAGTAGACACAAAAGAAGGACACCAAAGTCGATGACATTTGAAAAAAAGGCTTTATAAAACATTGCTCTCTAGAAAAGTATTGCTATAACAAAGTATTGCTATAACAAAGTATTGCTGCATAGCAAAGTGTTGAGGGATAACAAAGTATTGTTATACATGTCACAATATAGCGTTTTGTCTACGAGCAGTAATCTCGTAACCGAGGAATGTTGGGTTTGTGGACAACAAAATCAATCAGATATATATATATATCAAATGCACATTTTGTGCGTAAAAATTACCCAACGCCTGAGTCTTGAGAAATATTGGACGTTTGCTCTGACATCCACACAGATGTCTCCATCACACAAAACTTTATTTTGACATTCTCACAGAACTCAGTATTTCGTTCGTAATATCTGACAAACTTTGCAAATGAATTCAACTCGAACAGAACTCTCCATTACCTGTTGAATCTAGTGAAGGCTTTCAAATAACTGAAATATGTCAAACAGAGTGGAGGACAGAGTATTTCCATTTCTAGATGTGCAGTAATAATCGCCACACACACAAAAAAAACCTGTCGCATGAAGCTAGCTTTGGGCATTAGAAATGAATGAATACTGACTTGGAACATCATTTAAATCTCATCTTAAGTCCAGCAAATGAATCAATTCTCCAGTTACATTTTCTAAGCGTTTTTACTTTATTGCCTACAGAATTATTTCATGCATTCCTACAGTGGCACTGGCATGAGGAAACTCCAGAAAGAAATCAGTTATTTGCTGTTGAGCATTCGAAGCAGCACGCTACCCAACCCGATCTCGAGAACGAAGTTTATTCTTCACAGTCGGAGATGGACTGAAAAACATTAGAAACATCCACCATCCAATGGTTCTGAGAAACTAATAATTGGAGGTGGGTGGAAGGTGTGGAATTTACTATATTTTTCAAAGTAACCTGTAACTTGTAAAGGTTACTTCATTCACAGTAACTGTAACAACACATTCTTGAAACATAATTCATAGCCAAACGATAACGGTGTATTTCCAAAAAAGTTTCTTCAGGACATTCGGTTCACCACTTATATCTGCAAAGAGGGAGGTTTATTTTTCACTTAAACCTTTTCCTTTTCATACAAGAAATATTTACTCATTAGAAAGTGCCATTCTTACATCAGCTTTTAGTGACTATATTAGTAGGTTTGCGATGGGAGCTTCAAAGAAATGTGGATAATATTTTATTTTGACATTACTTGTATGGACAAAAGGCTAATTTTGACCTGATATATCGTTTTGCAAAATGGTATAGATAAAGGTAGATTTATTCACTTTGGCTATTCAGACCGCATAAAACAATATTTTTACTTTATGTAACTTTAGCCGTTGTGCAGAAGAAGAAGGCTTTCAGTTCTAATCTGTATCGTGAAGAATTCCGATAATAGATAACAAAGTTAAAAGCACAGTGAACCTCTGTACATATAGTGGCTATCATAGCCAGAGTCAAAAAGCTGTTCTGGTAACGACTGCCCATGTCAAATCCGGGCAGAAATACAGAAATCAAGATATGCCCAACATACGGTGTTGATGTTATGATGTATACACACGAAACAATCACAAGCATCTTAATCAAGCCCCTCTGTTGGGTCTGTTTGTCACTTCCGCTGGAACTTGTCTTTTCCCGCCATGAGAGAGCAGCCTTCAGTTTCACGACTGTCGCCAGAGTTGTGATGAAAATAGTAATAAAAATACATAGAGGTAAAAAAGTCAAAAGAAAAACTTCTACTCCTCGAAATAAAAAGTAATAGTCTTTGAATGTCATCGAGGCTTCTGTTCCCCAAAAGATTGTCTTGTTTGTCACATTACTTTGTCTAGAGACTACTTCGTAATGAAAGAAATTGTAGACAAACCCTACTTGTGTGATGACGAAGATGGAAGCAAGGAGCTTGACCATGGTGCATGTCTTCATAAGAGAAGATGCACGAAGGGGCAGATAAACGCACACACACCGTTCGATGGAGATGACGAGATTGATACAGCTGGCCATGGTCCTGGTCTGATCTCGGATAGCTAAGCCATACCTGTTGGACTTGAAATAAATTTCTTTCCCTAACATTTCATCTACAAGCTCAATCAAGGGGCCGATCTGTGTCACGCAAAGCAAGGAGAGTAAGTACAACAGGTCTGCCAGGGCCAGACAGAAGAGACAGAAGTTCATCCGGTCTCTCAGACCCTGGCGCCAGAAGACCACACAGTTGACTATGTTGGACGGAATGCCCACCACGGACATGATCGGCTTAACAACACACTGCAGTATTAAATTTAACCGTTGGTACGTTTCATAACTGATGAGATCGTACACATTGTTCCATGGCAACACAACCTCGGCTTTGTTGCCAGCAACATATTCAGAGAAACTTGTGTTCATGATACTTGTTCAAAGTCTTTTCATTTTAAAGGTTGAAACACATTTCTCTATTCGAAAGGAAGCCAGAAAATTAGTAGCTAGTAAAGATATAAGGCACAAAACCCTTTTTATTTTGAGATAAAAAATAATTCCCCCTACTACTGTCAATAAAAAAGATCAAAATCAGTTTTAGTGAGGAAAATATACAAAAACTGAAGACGTTTTTCAGACAAATTCATTAAACGTTTCGATCTGTTGTTGGTTCATATTTTTAAAAGTTAATACTTTGCATTTATCGGTACAAACAGTTTAGTGTATAATTTTGAGCGTAAGAGGCTAGGAAGTAAAGAAAACTAACTAAAAACGAATAAGACCTGTTATCTGATGA
>SRHC01003131.1:5072-20679 GCA_004794325.1 Pomacea maculata
GGATAGTAGAGCCATGGGTAACTATGAAATAGACCGGGCTCAGCGTGACGAGGTCATACAAAATTTAAAGCGAGAGGGGGTAAGGAGGGGATATAGTGGTGATTTCCTCTGTTCCCTTATTGTGGCTGGACTTAGGGCGTTTGACAGACAAAAACAAGAGGTAGCAAAGCGGAAACATGAGTTAGAAATGCGCAAGATTGATGTAGCTTTAGAAAGCGAAAGGCTAGAGGTAGGAGGCCAAAGATTAGCGCTAGAAAGAAGAAAATTAGAGTTAAAGGAAAGAATTAAAAAGAACGAATTAGAAGATCTGATAGAAATTGAAAAAAACAACCTTCTTCGAGACAAAATGCTGGTGGAACGAAAGTATTTCGGACGTCATGTAGTAATTGACACTGAATGGCAGAAACTAGAACACGCGTCCCAGGGACGAGTTTGGAAGTTTGAGAGAGAATGTTGGATAGAAATTGAAGAAAGAAGGCAGGAACTTGATAAGATGCAAGCAGAACTAGAGAATAGGGCGGAGGCAAACAATCGCCTAATACAAGAGATTGAATCGCAATATTACGGGGGACGACCCTTTGAACCAAGTCTCATCTTCCAGGAACTAATAGCCCCAGCAATCGAGTTTCTTCAAAGAGTGAACAATGATTCACATGAGGCTGAGAATCTCAAAACGACTAGCCAGCAAACCACAAAAGCTATGGAGATAGGGGATGGTGAAAACGAAAAGGATGATGTTGAGGATAGCTTGGCGGATGATGATGGAGAAGAAAAGAAAGAGCTGGATATCACAACAGAAAGCGAAACCCACCATCTCCCTGAGAAAGAACCTTTGGTAGAAAGCAAAACAGAGTCCGAGACTCAACGGAAGAATGAAGAGGATGAGGCTAAGGTAGAAGTCGAGAAGACAGAGTTAATAGTGGAAGAGAAACCACCAGAAAAGATTTGGATAGAACAGATTAAAGGACATGCTGATGATTTTGAACCGGCTCTTACGCAACCCAGAAACTCGATAGGGAATAGGGATGATGAGGACGAAGACAATAACGCCATGCAAGGCTCGGCAGATTCTGATGAAGAAGACACCAACGAGCAGAATGGCACAACAGAGGGCCAAACCTACCAACGCCCTAGAGAGCTCCCTGTGGTAAACAGAATGACAGAAAAGGACGCCCAGACGAAGCAAGAGGCAGAAGGAAACGCTAGGTCGCAGGAAGAGAACGAAGAGCTAACGGCGGAGAAGAATCAAGCTGAAAAAGTCCGGTTAAAAATGTTCCAAGAAAAGGGCGACTTGAGCCTGGCTAAGAACCTCAACCTGACTGAAAGTGTATTTAGGGGATCAGAACCCAGTTTAGAGAAAATGATTCCAAAAATTGAGGAGGAAATTAAGCAGCTAGGAAAGGCAATCAAGTCCAAAATGAAGTTGTACGAAGAGAGAAAGTACTACTCTGCTTTTAGGGATCGTGCTAAAGGGTATCAGTCGAAACTTCTAGCAATGAGAGGAAAGACAAAGAGAAAACGGCATCATAGACATCGTGCCACGCCGACCACAGTAGACGGGCGGCACACAGTAGACAAGCAGAAAGGAAAGAGAACACGAAAACGGTATTCTAGTCACTGGGTCACAGTAGACGGGCCTGACATAGAGGTTACCCCTGGTAATAAGAGCAAACAGACAAAGACAAGACAGAGAAAACTGCACTATAGACAGCTGGTTACCTCCACCATAGTATATGGGTTACAGACAACTAGCATGTAACGAGGTAGATTTTCAGGCTTTGACCACATTTTATTGATGACTGAATTATGAATATGATCATGATTGCCATTATGACTTTGATGGACAGTAGTGATGAATGATTATAGCCTATGGTGTGTGCAGGAGTGTACTATGCCGATTTTTTTTTTATGTCTTATGTTAATCATGAAGATGTTGATTGCTGTAGGGTTGACGTTGATGATGATGATGAGGAGAGATGGCAGTAATGCTGAATTTTGTTTTAATGATAAGGATCATGTTGATGATTGTACTAACGATGAATTTTTTTTATGATGATGTTTTATAACCAGTCTCCGTGCATATCAGGTGTCACAACCTGCAGTATTGCATTTGGCCTTTTATGTAACATGCTATCAACACGGTTAGCACTGGAATTTTTTTTTTTTGTTGGTGTTGTGAGTGTATTGTACACAATTGATATATTGGGGTGTAATGTGTTTGGAGCCCAGGGCCAGCTATGTTCATTTTAATGTTATAGTGGCGTGGGTAGGCTAGTCCCGAGGGGATAGTCTGTCGGGTAGCATCGTAGGGTGTACCTGTGTTGTTGAGGGTGATCGCCGGCTAGCTCCATTCAAGTGGACTAGAGGGATACCCTAGGGCGGCAGAGTAAGTCTGTGCGCAAGCAGAACCTGCGGGGTTGCTGCATAATTTTTATAGGTTGAGGGTGATCGCCGGCTAGCTCCATTCAAGTGGACTAGAGGGATGCCCATAGGGCGGCAGAGAAAGTCTGCGCGCAAGCAGAACCTGCGGGGTTGCTGCATAATTTGTCTAGGTTGAGGGTGATCGCCGGCTAGCTCCATTCAAGTGGACTAGAGGGATACCCTAGGGCGGCAGAGGAAGCGTCTGCGCGCCAGCAGAACCAGAAGGTTCTATGTAGAGTAGTCTTTGCACAGTGCAACTTTTTTTTTTTAGGTGAATTGGTTTATGTGGTAATAGTAATTTGTTTTCTCTTATGAAGGTTCATTGTTGTAATTGATTACTGGTTGCTTTATTCATTTAACGGATGCATATGTGGTAATAATTTTAGTAACAGTTTGAATTTGATTGAATTATGCTAATTCATTTCATATGTAACTATGTCTGGATTTGTATTTTTGAAAAAATTGTGCCTTAGCAGTCACAATTTTTTCCCCCGGAGGAGGGGGTGATGTAGAAAATAGGTTTTCTACTTTTGAGCTATTTTGTGTATTTAGTATAGTCTGGTATGTTAGTCGGGTGGGGGTAAGGCTGTTTGAAATGTTAAAACAATGAACTGGTCAAGCTGGCGGCATATCGGCCCAACTGGCGCGCCAAATGTCTAGCCGACCCATTCATCACCAGTGGACCCGTCGAAGCTACGACAACAATCGACGTAAGCGGCCGCGAGTAGACCATGGCCAGAGGGAGACAACCGGGTAACAGCCCGACCTCTCTTTGTCCAGCTGAAGGTCGGGGACCGCCTGAGGCGAGCAACGCCCCTTACACCTGCGTCCAGACCCTTGCTACACCTCCAAGGCCAACGGGAGGAAGTTACGCCACCGGAAGAAAGGAAGTCTGGCGAGGGGCAGAGAACGTCACTTCTCCAAGTAGCGAGCTGGTGAGCGGCCGCTGAGAGTCCGTCTTAGAGATCATAGAAGACGTTAAAGTCCACGTGGGGTACTGAACTGTGATGTATAACTTTTGATAAGCAGTGGAGTTATTATCAAGAAGAAACACCAGAGATAAGTTGTAAGAGATACTTGTAACCAATCTTTTATCTAGTTTTGTGTATATATATATATGTACATCTTTTCTTTCATTATATTCGTATTCATGTTAAAACTTGTATTTTTGAGGAGTGTTTTGGAGTGCGCGTGTGGACGCATGCCGGACGGGTGCATGCGAGTGCTAGATTAATCATTGCGCGCCGGGCCCCACATGTGGCAATCCATTACAGGGAGGCAGATTGTGTTTCTGGTGGAAGAAAGAAGTTACTGCCGTGACCGTGTACTTGACGGGAAGGAGGAGAAGAGAAAGGGATTTGGGGAGAGGTGGACGTGTTTTGAGGGAGAGGAGGAGTTGGGACACGGAGGTGGACGGATCATTGAGAGGAGAGAGCCATTGCCTAGACAGTGTGCCTCACTAGCAGGCCTGACGAGAGGGGGGGACAGGGTCTGGTGTACCCGGGCCCGCGGCTGTCAAGGGGGCCCGGCCTTGGTCAGTGGATTTTTTTCTTCTTCTTCTCCTTTTCTTTTTCTTTTAAAGAAAGGTCTAAGGACAGAACACCCAAGCATTACACATGCAGAAGTTGAGTTTCAAGTCTGTAGAATACAATTTCGGGGTACTCGGGCCTGTCGTGAGAAGTGTAGTCATTGAGATTCGAATTGTAAACATACATTATATACTGGGAAAATAATTTACGATTACAAGTACAAGGGGCCCGGAGAGGTCGTCTGTCCCGGGGCCCGGGCTGGTTCTTGGCGGCCCTGCTCACTAGTGTGTTAGAAATTGTGTTAGTGGATTTTTGTGATTGTGCGAGAAGAACCATTGCCAAGACAGTGAGTTTGAATAGTGGGTCAGAGATCGAGTACATTTTAGTTTGGAGGTTGTGTTAGTCGAAGTGTCAGCGCCAAGACAGTGAGCTTCAAATCGTAGATTGAGTAGAATTTTTGTGATTGTGCTAGAAGAACCTTTGCCAAAACAGTGAATTTGAGAAGTAGGTAAGAGAAACAGTGGACATTTGTGGTTGTATTAATCGAAGAGCCATTGCAGAGACAGTGTGCCTGATTGGAGCAGAAGAATAAAGAGCTTTTGTGACTGTGTATTTTCATAGTGAGGTTTTATATATATTTTTTAATTTTTTTTTTTATTAATAAACGTAGGCAGATTCCTACAGGCAAATCATTTTGTTTTATTGAGAGAAAGAAAGCGCAATTGTCCGACGCCGCTGGTGTGCATCGAGAGAGTGTGAGTGAGCGGCGCTGGCTGTGTCGTGACATGGCATGTATCATGTTGACTCTATTAACGTACAGATATCTACAGACAAGGATATTTCCACTTCTAATTCAATCTGTTTTTATCACAGATTCATAATGACTGTAGATTTTCACTAAGACATCTATAACCATCTTTACCATTTGTGACTCAGGGCTTCTGCTAATGCTAAATTCTTTGAGGTCCCAGGGACCCCTTCTTCAGATTTAATAGGGGTCCCAGGTGAACTCTAAGGGGTCCCTTTACAACGTGAAAAGAAAATCAACAAATCAACATACTTTGTTCAACTGCCTTTCTGGCACACAAAGCACTGTAATGTCTAGTCAGAAACGGAGAGATTTCTGTGCCATGAAGAGTGTGATGCCCTTATGCTCACTTTCTTTCCATTTCTGAGATGATGATTTTAACCACGCTGTCAACGACATCTTGGAAATAGGTTAATGAAAGTCTTCCCGTTTAGGGAAAAAAGAACTCAGTGCAAGGGAAGCTACTCTCACCTTGTAGCAGACGACAACAATAGATTGGGCTACGATGTCAGACACTACACTTACCCAATTTTGTGTCTGTTCTTCGTCAAAATTTGAAGGGGTCTCCTGGGAACCCATTGAGGAAAATTGAAGGGGGGCTCCGAACATTTAATGCGTACTGTACGCAATGTTTTGCGTAAACAGAAAGTTAAGTTGGTGCTCATTCAAAAAATAAACATTATGCAAAACACTCTCATAATCTAACTTCCGTTATATTATTCTTTTCTGAGGAACCTTTTACCAGGTCGCCACCTTTCCTAAAGCGCCAGGTCAAAGTACATGTGGAGTATCGGTCTCGTGCCCCTCTCGTCGCATGATGCTGTGGACTAGCAATGTCTACAGCAACATCTTCTTCACTTCCATCACGGAGAAGCTGACAATGCTCATTTGCAAGTCGTTTTATTTTGGATTCTGGATCAACGTGTATCGACAGCGTGGACTGAAACCTTCTGATGTCTTGTGAACTGTTGTGTATCGCCTCTGTGATGAAGCGACACCTCTGTCAGCAACTGTGTCTCACAGGACATGCAATAGTCCAGTGCATCAGACCCAACCGACCTACGTACCTGCCTCCTGTGCTGACACTTGTCTATTGGCGGCTTGATATCCCAATGTATACATTTGTCTGTCCCCACTGTATAGTTTTGTGTTTGGATTTCATATGTGTATTTAAATATACGTGTCTGTCCTCGGATAATGTATCACTGTTATAAAGCCAAAGTTGGAAATGACAACAAAGACAAATAACGGTGTGGGCAACTGCAACGAAAATGGGGAGCTGCTCACAGACTTCTGCCTGTTCAACGACCTTGTCATTGGAGGCACAGTTTTTCCACACAAAACCATCCACAAGACCACCTGGACTTCGCCAGATGGACATACAGAAAACCAGATAGATCACATCACCATTAATCGCTAGTTTAGAAGGAGCCTGCTGGATGTCAGAGTAAAGCGAGGTGCAGATGTAGCCACGGACCACCACCTGCTTGTGGCAACCATGAAGATAAAGCTGAAGTCTTTCCACATCAGACAGACCGCACCACAAATTTAACGTGCAGTTTCTTAGAGACCGTAAAAAGCAAAATGAGTTCAACTGCGAAGTTAAAAACAGATTTGCTACACTGGAAGGACTCCTGGAAGAAACAGTGGCTAACCACTGGACAGGATTACAAGAGACCTGGAAGAATGCCTGCACACATGTTCTGGAGAAAAAAGGAAAACAGCACAAGGAATGGCTGACTTTAGGGACCTGGCAAAAGATAGAGAAAAGGAAAGAGCTGAAGCAGAAGATCAACCAATGTCAAGACCAGAAGGAAAAGGATGAGCTCAGAGCAAAATACTGGGAGATAAAGAAGGAAGTGAAGAAAAGCGCAAGGGACGACAAAAAACACCTGCCCCTTGACACGTTGATCAGAAAAACTTTACCTGCTGGATCCTAACCAGAGAGCTTAGATAAAGAGAGGGTCCTCTCGCGACCGCAGGTAAAACTCGTCGGCTACAGTTATCTTTCGTAACGTGATGCTAAGAAACGACATGACACAAGCAAACGAAGGCGCTCGTCTGAGGTGGACAATTTTGTTCTGCAAATAACTGTCAGCGCGAGGTTTAAATTAACCTCAAAAGAAAAACGTTCCCACAATTTCTTAAAGGAGGAAGAGAGGTAAGCTACGAATTTATTCTCAAGTTACGATCCATAAGTGTTCTGTAGTTGAGAGCAGTCTACTACAACGCGGTTACTAAATTTCTATGATTATTAAAACGACTTTACTGATTATACTGTGAAACTGTGTGATGAATTCTCACTTATCTGATTACAAACCGAATTAAATTTGTTATAGTATTATCATTTAAGCCAAAGGTGGGGTTAGGTGTCATAAAAATATTTGTTATTAATATATTGAAGGAATTATTACAACAGGTGCGAAATATGGATGAATTTTACAAGAAGAAAAGATTTTGACCATCTTACACCTACTGATGTGTATGGAAAAGGCTACTGTCTTTGTTCTGATCATTTCGAGGAAAGTCAGAACAGCTGTTCAACCCCAAAAAAAGTCTTGTCTAGAATGCTGTACCCACAGTTTTCTTTATTCCAAATCCGCCAAGCAAGGTTGATAACTTATGAATATTAGATAATAATATATTCCAATATATATTACAAAGACATATTTTACCATCATGGGACTTTGTTTCTGCTTTGAAGCGACTGCGGCGTAGCATCACGTTTCCAAGGGACGCAACTCCATCACTACTTTTCTTAAGAAGTAATGGAAAGAAGGAGTGCACCCTCTCTATATCAAAGCTCTATGACCTAACAAAGAAAGAAGAAGAAAAACCTTTTTAAATAGACGATGACCACGAGTCGGAGCACTTGACCATGATCACACAGTCCGTGTCTAGTTTACGGTTTTTTTGTAAAGCACCATAAGGCTGTCCATAGGACAATATGGTGCTACACAAGTTTGATATAATAATAATAATAATCTCTTTATCCTTATCAAAGGGAGCTAATCGAGCGTTGTGTTTGTGTGTGTGAGTGTGTGTGTGTTTGTGTGTGTGTGTGTGTGTGTGTAATACGTCCTGCGCATGCAAGGTAAATGTACGTTCGTCTTATTACAATGAAGGACATGCTAATAGATTTATTTTAAAATATCCTAACTGTTATTTAAATAGCCTAGCTTTTAAAAGACTAACTAACACATTCATTGAAAAAAGCTCTTTTGTCACTTGAGACAAAAATAGTCTCAACATGACATGTTAATTAATGTCAACAATTAGCGGCCGTTTAGTTTGAAAACTACGCGTTTGCCCGTGAAAATGAAAAATACAGGAAGCTTGTGTGTTCTTTACAACAGCTTGCTACATTCCTCTAGTCATTAGCACTCTGAGCTTCCTTCGGTACAGCAACGGAATTAATCAGACGGGAAAGAAAATGGTGTTTGCAATGATGCTACCAGAGTTATTACTACTTAGGTGACTACTCATCTTCTGCTCCACAAGACTGTGGTTCACTTCACAATAAAGGTGCACTGGCCTCTATACAACCTGCGTTTTTCAGACCACATTCTCCTGGTAGATTGATTGTGTGTACTTAAGTTGAAACGTCTATGTAGAAAGGCAGCTCACAGGAGACGACGGTTCACGTGATTCAGGCTATTTTTGTCCGGTTCGCGGGGAAAGTTCAAGGCCTTCTCCCGCTGACTGTAGCTTCGCCTGACGTCACGCTCTTGCTACGTCACGTGACGTCGGCTTGAGTGCTGGTTGTAGCTATGGGGGTGCACTGTTCTCCCCCCATCCTGTCCATGGTTTAGGCGTGAAAAGCATTCACGCGCTTTGACGTTGCTTGTTCGTCCTGGGCGCTGGCCATTGGTCACAGCTCCTGGGAGACAGGAAGTGACCCCAGAGAGCAGCGTCCCTCGTGGCAGTTCTTACCAAGGCGCTGAGTAGAGCGGAGAGTTGTTTTTTTTTTTTGGAGGCCGTGCTTTGAGGCAAGGTGCCGGGTCTATGCTCTGCCACAACAGACTCAAGCTTGTGGACACTGAGAGGCTGGTTCTACTAGCGAGTCGTTGCCAGCGGTGACCACCGAGACTTGTGGAAAGTTCGGGGTTCTGGCGGAATGACAGTATTCGCCTGTGACCTCTAGTGTCTACGGGAGTGTGCTTCTGTTTATGTTGTGGAGAGCGGGTGACCAACGGTCATTAGCACAAGCCCTGTGGGTGAGTTCGTATTTCCCCATTTTATTTGTTGGTTTTGGACGAGAGGCTGCGCATGTCTGAGCGTTAGGATACGAGAGTATGTGTTTACTCCGTATTAGCTTACCTTTTTCTTTCTGTAATTTAGAACTTTGTCTGCCGAGAAGCGCTTTGAGTGCGCCTCCGTTGTTTGGATTTTATTTTTAGAAGGAGTAATTAGGGATATTTCATGTCTTAATTATAGAGGGGTCATGGAGGGGGGAGTTTTGTTACCTTATCCTGTGGCCTTTTAGTGACCTTGTTGTTATTTTGTTTATTTATTTCAGGCTTGTTTTGTGTGTGTCCTGGTGCACGTTCTTGGTGTGTTTATTGTGTACTTCCTGTGTAGACGTGCTATGCGTACGTGCCTTATGTCCTGGTTCCACGCATTTCTCGACGAGCATTCATCTGAGATATCCGGTCCGCGACGCGGTGCCATCCGGCCCGCGAAACTTCTGTCCACAGTGCAGGAAATCGGCATGTTAGTAATAAAAAAAGACCTAAAAAACGAAAAAAAAGGAAGAAGAAGTATTTATCCCCATGTAGGGGCCTCTCAATCTTTTTTTTAGATGGACGAATATTTCGATTCAGTGCTCCGACTTGGTGTCTCTCATATGCTGCCAGACATTCAGAAGTTGGTTTTGGTTAACAACTTCACATATCCCACTAATTAGTACATAATGAATGGTAAGTACAACTTGTTTCTAATAAAAATGGTATCTGCTCTATTTTTTTTTCTTTTTTTTGTATTTTTGCGGTGAAGGGGCCCGTGACACGCATATCGGAAATGTGTGTGGCCCGCAGGCCGAAAAAGGTTTGGCATCACTGATCTGAGATATTATCAACCATTTTACACTGCTTGTGACATCTACGTGTTCTACGCCGGCAGTCAGAAAGGGAACTAGACTGTGAACCAGCTCCAAAGACTCTGTCCTAAGCGCCTCATGCTCCTGTTCTTGGTTTAGAATTAAAGACTGAGGGGAAGCTACGATTAACTTGCTGTGCTGTAATGCACGGTTTTATTTACCGCTGTGTTTACATTTTTTTTTTTAATGCGGCACTCGTATGTGTAGTTTTTGTCTGGTTTTATTAGGTGTATTCATGTTGGGGTATATTTATATATTTTTTATTTTTGTTGTTTGATTAAACCTGGTATTTGTGTCGTTCTTTCCGTCTTTGTCATGGTCTTCGCTTTGCAAGGGTTTGAGAGGTGATTCACGTCCTGCCTCCGACTGAGTGACTGTGTCTGGCCGGCTGTGCGAGTGGCCGTGAGCGTGCTTCCGACGACGCTGGGAGGGGGGGGGGAGAGTGGTACGCGACAAATAGCAGGAGCTGTTCATTGTTCACTGCCCTTGCTGTGACCAGGGACAGTCAAGCACTTTCTGTTTCAAGACAACGACCTTTCACCATCGTCCCCACGTCATCCTCCCACTTCCTACCTCCAGCGATTCAGATAGTTACAGATATTTACCTCCAGGTGTCAGCTCACTGTCAGGCACCAATTGAAAAATGAAAAAAAGCCAGGGACTTGGAACCTCGTAGGAACTGACGTCCCCACCTACTTTTCTTGCAGGTTGATGCACCTGCCACCTCACCTCGCAAGTCAACCACACGTAAACAAAAATAATTGCTTTCTCAAACAGAGAAACTAGCGCGGCGTCGTCTAACAGACTTTGACTTTGGTTAAACAACAGCATCCATTTGAAAAATATAAAACTATTTACAATATTGACAAATTTTAGTGTTTGTGATACACATCACAATAGTGGTAGAGCCTCCCAAGTCTCTGTAGTCTACATACACTAAAAAGGAACCAAGCCAGCATGATTTTGTTGTAATATATGTATAGAACTTGGGCTGCGATGGTAAAGTATGTTTGAGAAGTCTTGATATGTTCACACTTTCACGACTGGCTTTAGTTTAGGTCTTGAGCACAACCTGGCGGGGAGCATGTGGCGTTATTCTGTTGCTACTACCGGCCGACGTCGCTGTGTGAGGTTGCTGCAGCCGTAGTCACGTGACTAACAGCGGCGAGGTCTGTTCTCTTGGCAGCCTCTCCCTGGTGTGAGATCACTCAGGAATAAAGGAAACGCACAGATTTTTTTTTTTTTTGTATTGGGGAAGTGGGAAGGAATGATTTCTCAGCAGTGGCGTCTGCTAAAGAAAGGGTGAACAGAGCAACAAATATTCAAGCAGCAGGTGTAAGTCGTCTTCTGTTTGCACCTACGAATTGGTTGAATTAATTGGAAAACGTGCCGTGTTTTTACATTCTACATTTACACGTGCAATGTTCAACGGAACACAAAGAAAGACAGCGGGTAATAAAAGTCTTGTGACTACATTAGCTTGTGTTTGTGTAGACGGTTTGTATACAAATGTTACAATGGTGCCATTAGACTGGCATTGAGTCACTAGAGGCGTGAGCCACAACTCCGTGAAACCTGAGAAATTTCCGTCACTGACATTGAAACAATTTAATTTAGTCCCAGTGAAAAATGTTTCTTGCATCTAATACTTGCGTTTCCCCTATAACACTTTAAAGAAAGTTTCTCATTGATTAAGTAATAAAAGTCTTTTAGCTGGTAATAATATTCTACAGAGAAAAATAAGAAAAATAGTACAAAATTAAAATCATCTGACGTTGGTTAAAAAGAAATCGATGGGGAACTGTGTTAAAAAGCATTCAACGGTACTAATGATTTTTGTTTCTTCCGATGTAGTTTTCCCTTTTATATGAAAAAAATGTATTTTCTCCCAAGAAACTGATCAGTTTATTATTTTTTAAATATTTTATATAGACGCGAATAAGACAATGCTTTTGAGGAGGAGAGATGAGGAGAAAGTATAAAATGTTACAGATTCTCAGCCTTCCATTTGTCGTTCAGACAAAGGTTTCTCTGTGCGTGGTGTTTAGAAGTTGAACAGGTGTCACACAGTTTGTAGAGTTGACCTCTTGATGTCTAGGATGTGTTGTGAATGTTGCAGACTATCATTCTCGACAAACTGCGTGTTGTTTACATCACAGGGGTCGAGTGATACCTCCGATGTTTACACCTAGCGGACACAGTGACCTGCAAAATATTAATTTTGTTTCATCTGCAAAATATTAATTTTGTTTCATCTTTTTTAACCACTCTCTAGGCTTGGGAACAGATTATTCTTACACGTGTAGGTTTGACATAGCACACTGACTGAATTATACACAAAGCTTAGAAGAATCCATACTACAGAAAGATACTCACAAATGACTACTTTGAAATGCTTTCGTGTAGAACAAAGATAATAATTTGAAAAAAATTTCTGAACTGTCTTTGATGACACATAGCAGTTAAAGACCACTTAAAGCAACTTTCTGGAGATCAAGCAGATTAGAAGATGGAAAGGTCGGAGGAAGTATTCACACCACCTATAAACAGAATTTGCCAAAAAAGACAGTCTGCGTGTTAAGTGAGAGAAAAGTTAAACTCGTTGAAATAGTTATTGTCTTAGGTGTATCATATACAATAGTAAGGTGACGTACACAGATGTTAAGAAAAAAACATGTCAGAAGAAGAAAACAGTTCTCTTTACATGAATGAAACTATTTATGTATATGTACTTTTTAACGAAGAAATTCAAGCATATATTAACTACGTAAATCTCAATAGAAAATTGTATCTTGCTGTTAGTGCGTTTAGTATAGTATGGCTTGTTTTTGGAATGTTCAACAACATCATGGTAGTGGCTTTATTTTGTCGTCTGCGTCAGAGACGATCATCAATCGACATGTTCTTACTATCCGTTGCTTTGTTTGATATCATAATTGTCGGCGGGCGCTGTTTGTTTACAATCTTACTGCCCAGGAAACTCGTTGATGAGAATTTGAAATGCAAGCTTCCTGGCTTTACAATATCAGTCTGTGACACATACTGTTTATGGACAATAACTTTTATTGCCTGTCATCGTGCTCTAGCCATCGTCTGGCCACATCGTGTTAACTTCTTGATCACGCGACGCAAAACCTTTAAGATTATTGGAGTGATAATTGTAGTCAGCCTTCTGTATAACTCACACACATTGTATGGTGAGACATCAGTACCTTACACCTATGAAAATATACCAACGGGGACTTCATCCTGTGGCTTTACTGACCAGACGTACATATTGGTGTATGAGAACTTCCTGCGCTATTTACGCATAGTAACTCATTTGGCGATACCTATAACAGTCATCGTCATCAGCAATGTGATTATGTTACGACACATGTTAAGTTCTGCTAAACGATCGCAAAATGTTGTGTTATCGGGTGAAGACATAAACGTGGCGATACGCAAAGACCAGACGAGAAAAGTTCAAAAAACAGTCATCGCCATATCCTTGTGTTTGGTCATTGTGTCGTTACCAGGAATTCATTTGTTGTTTTTGCCTTATAAGTCCCATTTAAAGAAAGGACTATTGATGGATAATTTTTTGTATACTTTGGGTTGTGTTATAATTGCCTTTATTAACGAGGTTCGGTCACAGATGAATTTTTTAATCTTATGCCTCACGGGATCAAAGTACAGGCAGGAGGCCAAGAAAACACTGTTGTGGTTTTGTCGTTGGTGTCGGCTTTGCTCGTCGTCGGACTGACATCGTGGATGTTAAACGGGGGTGAACCTTACAGAGCAAAAACAGAGCTTTATTTATCTTAAATGAGAAAAGATTGTTTTGCATATATACTTGTGACTATGTTTATGACTGTTTAATCACAAAATTTTGCTAAATATAAAACTCTTATTTGGAGATAAATAGCTCAAAATCACAAAACATTAGATAACTTAATGTAAAATCTTTTGTTGGATATAAAAGTAAGTTAAGCTGTGCTAGTCTGTCCTTCAAAAGATGCTGTCTCTGTTAAAAGAGATATGTACATCGGCGTATGCCCTACAGCAGTGATGCCCAACCTACGGCCATATCCGGCCCGCGAAACTTCTGCCCACAGTACAGGAAATCGCCATGTTAGCAATAAAAAAGACCTAAAAAACGGGGGAAAAAAAGAAGAAGAAGTATTTGTCCCGACGTAGGGGTTTCTCTCAATCTTTTTTTCGATAGACGAAGATTTCGATTCAGTGCTCCGACTTGGTGTCTTTACGATGCAGCCGGACATTCATTGGTTTCGGGTAAACAATCTCAAATATCCCACTAATTACTACATAATTAATGGTAAGTACAACTTGTTTCTAATAAAAATGGTATCTCCTCTATTTTTTTCTTCTTTGCATTTTTGCGGTGAAGCGGCCCGTGACTCGCGTGTCGGCGTGTCGGGAATGTGTATGGCCCGCAGGCCGAAAAAGGTTGGGCATCGCTGCCCTACAGTTGACACAGTCTACCAAGAAACTGAGCTACAAGTCTTCAAGCCTTTCCTTAACATTAGTAGCTTGACTTTCGTCAAAATTTGCTCTTTTATACTTGCAGTTTCTTCTATCTGTAGGTTTGCTTACATTTAATAATTTTTAATAAAATAAGTAACTTTACTTTTCAAACACATCCTCTCTACAATACTAGTGCAATCTGGACAGTTGTTCATTCGATCTTCGCTTTCACGCTTTTTCCACTCTTTCCTGTTTATCGTGTGACAAGACCGTTTGTCAAAAACAGCATATCTATTTTACTCGTAGATTGTCCTATCAGACACAACATTGACTGCAAGTTCGATATTCCGGTAACTGTTGAGAAACGCGCACAAGCAGCGGAAGTGTCTGATGACGAAAGCAGTGTATCAACATAAAGGTCAGCAGTAATGAGTCAAACGTGAGTCTATTAACCCTTACCTGTTTGAACCTGCTGCGTGGCGTAGACGGCGGAAAGATAATATTTCTAAACAAAAATGTCACAGCGAACTATGTTATTGTCGTGTGTTGATAAAAATCAAAATCGCGATTTGCAAGATAATGGCGGATAATTGCGCACTACAACTTTGACATCGTTCTCGGAGAGCTTCCACAGTCAGTTCTCGTCGAAAATATTTAATTTTGTAGACGATTTTGCTATGGGACTTAAACTCTGTAAACCATTTTGCTACATTAATAAAATTTGATGAAATGTTTAATACGCTTTGACCATTGACTCTATCAAGTGTAATGTGGCAAAGACCACGCCATTCTAAATTGATGAGTTTCTACCTTTTTAAAGATTTCCTTAAATGAGCAATTGCATTTTGATTTGTAATATTTATTTATTTATTTCCCAATGTTCTACACAGAAAGACTAATATTCCATTGTTGTCACTTTTTTCACTTTCCTTTTTTCATATTTTTACGTCAAATGAAAAAAATATTACTGAGGTTGGGATGTTTAAACAAGCGATTTCTTGCCTAGAAGATGAAATGGCTGATTTGTACTAGAGCCTTTCTGATTTGAATTTTATTTAGAAGTTTCAAATGGAGCTTAAAAAAAATTAAAAGATCCAAATTGAATTCCCTCAACAGACATGTAAGTAAACCTCCGGGTCAAACTTGAATGAGAAATAATCACAGTTATTCTAATATGCGTTCTTTTCCTGTTGTGGGAACATCGGAATTATTTTTTCCAAGTGTAGCATTGTTAATAAAATATGAACACGTTTCAAATGTGCGTCTATCTAAAATAAACTCGCG
>SRHC01003132.1:0-14074 GCA_004794325.1 Pomacea maculata
TGATATTCAAATGTTATTCACCTGTAGTGGGAATATTGGAATTTTTCCAAAGTGGGTTCGACTTTGCTCGCTGTGCTCAGTTATTCAGAGTTAAAATTAAATACAAGAAAGCATATAATGGAAACGTTGAAATAACTGTGCAGGGTTAACATACCTTATCTATTTTTTCAGGGTTATTCCGTACAAAAAGAAGTCTAAACCTAAAGCTGGTAAGTACTACGGCTACGTTATTACAGATGTTATGTTTGCCCATTTGAAAGTAAACATCAATATATAAATATACAAATCAGCGACTACTGTATGCATGTGGTGGAGCACAGCTCACTTCGTCTTGTGAGTCTAGCATGCGGGGATAGGTACCTGACTCCAAACAGCGGTGGGGATAATAAGGCATCGAGGGAGAGGACGTTGAGGCGCATCACACAAAAGTCTTGTCAGCAGTGCAAACTTACATGGCAAAAATGATGGAAAAGTGTATTAAACTCGAGGGTTTGACTTTCAAAGGGAAACCATATAGTTTATATTTGGAATTGAAATAAATTGCTTGTACCACCAGTCCCGTTACTTTTCAGACACATGTGTGTGTGTGTGTGTGTCCTTTTTCCATTGGTGATAATTGCTTGTCAGTGTCTTCCTTTAATCGGTGCATGGGTCATCTCAGTTTTGTATCCCAATCCACATCTATGATAATATTTAGAGATAATAATGAGCAAGACTATTAACTGAACATTTATCTGTGAAGAAGAGAATCCCAATCATCAAAGTTTGACCATGCAATGAAGCGCGTTAACGAGATGCACGTGACTGTGTGCGACAAAGACCGCGTATGAGGACTTGTGTGTAGGGGCATTGAAATGTTGTGAATGCAGCAGCTTATCACATACATTAGCATCAGGGCTTTGGTAAATTTCCTCAGGTTCAAAGTACTTTTGGTAAATCATCACTCCTTTGTTCACACGTATTCTGTATTTTGTCAAAACATTATCTGGCACTTGTGTTTTGTGAAAAGTTGTGGAGCTAACGTTTCAGATGTTTTATGTCAACATTTTGTCCTTTTCGTATAAACAGTGAAGAAGGAAGCTGAAGGTGATAAAGAAGAGGAAAAAACTGAAGGGGAAGGATCTGGATCTGGATCTGGAGGTGATAAAGTGGAATCGCAAAGTGAAAGCGGAAGTGGAGCTGATGAGAAAGAATCTAAGGTGTAAGGGGGATGACAAAAACGTGTTACCTCTGATGTGAGGACGTTTTGCTTTTTACAATTGATGTTGTACTTAAAAATGTTGCACATTTTTTTATGAAACATAAAATAGTGCCCGCGGGATCTGGAAACTAAATGCCGTTTCTCGAACATCTTACTCTCGCTTCATGACTACGGCCCCTGTAGGCTAGTAACATACAGAAAACAATAGGGTGCAAGGTTTCATATCGTTTGTTGTTATTCGGCTTAGTATTAACATTTCATGTTTACATGGTTAGAGTCAATTATATCAAAGATTATTAAGTGCTAGCATCGTTAAAGGTTATTGTTTTATATAGTTATTATTGCAACTGTGTTTCTGTTGCCTCTAGCTTATTATAACTAACACACACAGAAAGAGAGAGGGAGAAAGAGAGGAGGGGAGGAAAATGATCCCACTATGATTAAGTTACCACAGATTCTTTTATACGCGAAAAAGAACGTTGTAACACCATAAATCATAACAATCATATAATCTGCCTAAGTAAAATAATCTGCCCAAGGCAAAGATAGCTCAATAATAGTAGACTTGAAGTGTTCAGTTATGTATGATGATGTTTAAAGAGGTGAAATTAAACTGTTTGATTGTCTAATTAGTTATCAATAGTTATATATATATATGCTTCAAATGATTATATTTATTGTCAAAATATTAACTTCGGTTTATTTCTGGTCACTGAGAGTTCCTCAGATTTTCTAAACAAAATGTAGATGGTGTCCAGATTTGACCATATTGTCGCTAAAACATTTTGTACGCATACATAAGGAACAAGTTTGATGTGTATGTATGAACAACAGTGAAAGGCAGCTATTTCTAAACTAATACATCTATGACAAATTTGCTATGCAAGTTGCAAGGCAGTGAACTAAGTTACTATACCTATAAAGTTGGAAAGTGCAGCTTCGAATATATGTTTACAGAAATAGTTTAGAAATGCTCCAAACATATATATTTAACATCTCTTAAGAAGTCAGAAAGAGAATGCCTGAGAGAAGAGCCCTGAAAAAAAGGAAATCAGAAGCAAACACATAGACATGCACACTTCCTTTTGCAATGCTATAAAGAAAAAAGTCTTGCTTTTTTAAATTTTTGATTACAAGATTGTTGAAATAGTTGAATTAAGTGGATTATTGAATTCATTTACAGTTTGAAAAGTTTTCTTACATTAATGTTGTCATAAGGTTGAAAACGTTAAAATAAATATCCTTCATTGTAGCGTTTCTAAGAGCTTTGTTTTGCCACGAAAGTGTTGTTTGGGAATATATTCATGCTTTTCCTCCTTTTGACTCACTAAAAAAAGGATGACCAACATCTTGAAAGATGTATAATTTATTTATCATTTATCCTGTAAATCTTCAGTCAATTGCAACACTGGCAGAATAAACATGTCCAAACGAACGTGAAAACTACAAAGAAAAACATGACAGGTTTTTAGGAACCTTAATTCAACTTTTAAATAAATTAACTTAAACTCGTGGTTGAAGTCATGGTTGCTGGAATATAGTTAAACTGGTTGATCTTCCTACTACGACCCCTCTCAGTCACGACCAAACATTTTGGTGGCTTTTGAAGTCTCAATAGGGAGGCGATCTTACTTTCATTCCACTGTCACGGCAAACACGTCTGTAATACTTCACCACCACCGAGGTCTTTGCGATTCCATTTTACACCGGGGACATGGAGGGCTTATGTTGCCCCTGCTGCGAAAAAGCAGAAGCGGCATCGCGACTTTACCTCGTGGCTTCTAGAACTGACGTGACTTAAAAAAATATTGTAAAGTGCTAGAAACAGGTTCACCATGTTGTGTAACAAATCAAGCTTTATAAGGTCAGAATTAAAAAATGTATGAGACAGCTGTCACGTCTATCCAGTGCTACTCCCGCTGACCAACTGTAACATTCAAGGGGCGAATGTTTGCCTATGTTTGTTTACGTATGTGTTTATTTCACACCATTTTTAGTACAAATAATGCAAACCGAAACGGATTGTATGTAAATCAAAAGTATTGTTGATTCTCATCTCTTCGATCTTCTGTTGACCTTTAATCCAATCTTCTCTGCTTCGTCTGCTACCTTGCTCAGTTTGGTTTGTGCATGTTGTTGCCGATGAGATAGAAGACTAATGTCATCTGCAAAGTCCTGTAGCTGTTTGGTGACGGTCCATTGGATCCCGGTGGTGTTGTCTTGGGTTGTCTTGCGCATGGTCCAATCTATGACCATCAGGAAGATTGTTGGTGATAATATTCAACCCTGCCTTCCGCCGGCCTTCATTACGAAAGGTTTAGTGAGTTTGCCGTTGTGAATAACTTGGCAGGACGAGTCTTTGTAGAACCCATGAATAATACTAATGAGCTTAGGTGGAATGCCATATCAGACATTCGTGCACAATATCACTAAGCATCCCAATTAGGGTCAAGAGTGGCTTGGTGATAAGCCTGATGTTCCTTATGCAGCAAAGTGGGGCGTACATGCCAGTGTAGAGGAGTAAAAGGAGGTAAAAGCACAGAAGTGTTATATGTGGGAGACAGCTCTTGAGCCTGGGGGAGAGCCAGTGACAAAGGACTGTCAGGACTGCCTGCTGTTGCCGTGGGAGGCAAATGGCTACGTCACCTGGACTTGCATTCGGCGTCTGTAGGGAGCATTGCAGTCATCGGAGACATTACGTGTATAGCTCTAGACTTCTCTGTCACCTGGAGAGCAGTCGTCACTCTCTGACGTCGTTGGCAGCTCGGACGGGAAGGATGACGGACAGGTGGAACAACACTGTCTGCTGAAGCATTGGTCTCCACTCTTTGATGGCTCCTTCAATAACTTTATCGGAAGCCTCCATACACCCACGGTTCTTCCGCAGAGCTTCTGCAGATGACAAAAATGAGAAAATTAGGATTTTTAGATTAAAGGTCTACAGGTTTATAGATTAAAGATGGACTAAAAGTCTCACACTATACATATTGTTTCAGTTCTATGGTGCTTTTGCTTGTTCCCTATGTCTTCCCGTTTTCTGTCTTTACGCTAGTTTCACCCATAGAAGCACAATTAAATCTGACAAGAGCTAAAAATAATATTAAACTGTAGAGCTAGCAATGAAAAATATCAATTCATGTTATACAAAAATAAGCACTTAGATCTGCACCTCTTTTTTTTTTGTTTTGGTTAAAGTATGTGTAGACAATATATCATATATCTATAACGTTAATAATAATATACACTTACATCTATACATCATCACTTACTGTAGATCATGGCCTGCACCTTAAGTCCCTTGAAAGCATAATTCTCTCCCTTTGTCCTTTCCAGTTATAGTTCCGAGCAACCTTGTCGGTCAGGAGTCACCGCATGATTCTTTTCACACAATCTTTTGCACTCGTTCTACCCACACAGGAGAGGCATTTGATCTGCAAATCATTAGAAGACAAGAAACATATCTGTCAAAAGTATGCCACACATCATAAACAAGAAAGTGTGTAGTGAAAATATACATGGCTTTAATTGTTTCCAATCCTACCATTCAAGGGCCATACAAAATTATAAACTTAAAACTTTCACAAAAATGTTTAATGCTTAATGTTTCCTTCCCAAAAAACCATAAAGTTTATGAGGCTGAAACCCTTTGAAACTGGATTTAAAATTTTACTTATTCTGTTCCACACTATATATGTCTGATAGATTTACAAGAACTGACCATTCTCAAATACATTCCCTATAAAAACACAAAAATTTAGAGCTACGCTGTAAAATTCCCCTAGATTATTACAGAATATTATTTCAATCTTTAACAATCACATCTGCTTTACGCACAAGTAATTCATGAAAGGAATCATCATCAAGGCGTCCATCCAGTTCCAACAGCTCCTGCTGTGTTCTAATTGGAAGGATCAAATCTTCTGGCAACATTCAGGCATCCTTTGCTGGAGCAGGCTGGTCTTTGCTTATCAGTGAATGAATCACCATATCTTTTACTTCCTGTAGCATCAATTTTAATTCTGTGTCTTGTTTCAGAATGAGCCGGGCTAATGCAGCTACAGTATGAACATAGCACTGTGAACAAAAGTGGACAATTTTTATAGGTGAATGAAGCCAAGCACTGGTGGTTTGTGAGGCAGTAAGAAACTTGTATAACCAACACTATGTTCAACATGAGATTGTGAAAAGGAATTCACAACAAAATTAAATAGGCAAAGCAAAAAGAAAGAAAAGTAACCCATAATATAAAATTGTCTGCATTACCTTAGACACTCTCTGGGTACAGCCTTCTACTGCTGCAGGTGCGAGGTCTGTCTCCTCTTGTACTCCTTGCAGAGAATCAATATATTGGTCACTGGGGTGCTCACATCGTGGTGCCAATATTCTGGTGGTTAGTGCATTCACCTGTGGGCATAATCGCTTGTTTGCCACTTGTGGTTGCAATGAGTCTGGCAATGGTCCTGCTGGCACAGCTGGATGCACTGATTTCAATCTAGTCTTCTTTCTCCTCGTCTGAGCTCTCTAGCCCTAACCTAATTAACAGGGATACCTATTAATAACTGTGCAGTGAAATGACAATGTTTGAAAATTTAAGAATTTCTTGAGTAAAAGACTTAAGAAATAAAATAATACATAATTCCTATGCTATACCTATCATAATATTAATATTACCCTAATGAAAACTTGAAATGAACTGCAATCCTGGGAATCTGTAGCGATCTTGTCAGTTGTTCTCCAAACCTAAGGATTCCCTAATCCCTGTCATTCTATAACTCACACAAGACAATGTGACTACTTGTTTCTCTTCCTCTTCCGTTCTTTTCGACCTTTAGTGCTGTCATCATCTGTTGTATCCAAGTTTGATGTATACTGGCTGTTATCCCCTTTGTCTGGCAACCAAATACTCATCTGATAGGGTTATTTCTTTGTGAAGTTATAAAATATATCAAGAATAATGGCATGCAATGCTTTACTACACAATATCAATTTTACATGAAAAAATCAGTTAAATGTCTGTTCACTGAGATGTTAATAGCCATGTGGCTGTATGTTCCAGTCTGTAAGCACATTAAACCTAAGCAAGGTCTGTGTAGAATAAAGACACTAACACTACCTTAAAATCTTTTAAAAATAAATCTGAACAACACTTTTACTCTTTATTAATAGACTGACCACAAAAATATTAACCAGGCTGATGAAGTCATCAAACATCTAATCTCTATAATATATATAAAACAATGAATAAAAAGTATAAAAATACCCTTTGAACCCAAAATTCAAAGAGCTTGAAGAGTCCAGGTATGTCTATCTGGCAGAGCTCCCTCCTTAACATGTTTTGTCACTTGGTGGCCAGTATGCTAACCGTTTAGCTGAAAAATAAACAATCCTCTATGAACTCTTACCAGGGAGGCTAACTGTGTGTCTTTATGGGAGTGCTGGACGTTTGACTTCATCTGTCATATTTCCGTCAGAGATTATGACTGCCTATATTTTTTACACTGTTATACTCAGGGAACTATGGTGTATACAGGAAAGATAGTATGCATCTTGTTCAACTGAGATATGATTGTATTGACTGCAGTTTGCTTCGGTAGCATGCAGTGTTATAATGTCACATAATTTAATGTTATTAAAAAATCTATCATCCATAACTTAAATCTTAAGAACATGTAACACAAATATACACCATAACAAGAAATGATTACACAATACCAGTGGTACAATTTCAGCCATAGATAAGGGTTTATAATGAATTAAAGCAAATAGTTATCACAGGATGCTTTTATCGCAACAAGGCAAGAAGTACTTAAATTGAACTGTTGGAAATGTTAAATGTCGCCCAATATGCCAACTGTGTGGCCAAATCTGTATCTTTTTCAATTTCGCTTTCAGAAAATATCGCTGGGTCAAACTGATCATCAATAATTCAGGGATGCCCAACCTACGGCCCGCGGGCCATATCCGGCCCGCGAAACTTCTGCCCACAGTGCAGGAAATCGGCATGTTAGTAATAAAAAAAAACCTGAAAAAACGAAAAAAAGGGAAGAAGAAGTATTTAGACCCACGTAGGGGCGTCTCTCAATCTTTTTTTCGATGGACGAACATTTCGATTCAGTGTTCTGACTTGGTGTCTCTACGATGCAGCCAGACATTCAGAAGTTGGTTTCGGATAAACAACTTCAAATATCCCACTAATTACTACATAATTAATGGTAAGTACAACTTGGTTCTAATAAAAATGGTATCTGCTCTATTTTTTTTTTTTTTTTTTGCGGAGAAGCGGCCCGTGACACGCATGTCGGAAATGAGTATGGGCCGCAGGCCGAAAAAGGTTGGGCATTAATGCCCTCAACATCAAGAAACAGTCGACACACACTTGAGAGTCAGCTGCACGAAAGTCTTCTCAGTGGCGACAGTTTGTTTGCATTTCGTCTATTTCGTTTCGCACCGACTAAACATTTCCAATCACTGTGGACGAGAAATATGGTTTACATTACCTTAACTGGTTTCTATACTGCACTCCTCCCTTTACCTCTTTCCTTCTTTCCCCGATCCTAAATCTCCAGCGAAAAAAAAAAAACGCTTGATTTGATACCATTAATTTCCGGCAAGACTTTACTTAGTTTAGTAGACATTCATGAAGATTTGTTATCTTAAGATGTTAGTATAGAATATGAAGGTACTCTATTAGTGGATATACCTGGCGCAAGAGACCACAAAGGGAAAAAAGGCAGCACAACAGTAAACGAGACCTGTAAACAACACCAACAACAGTAAACAACACCAGGTGTCAGAGACCAGCTACTCTTTTTCCCCACCTTCCTTCATACCGAAACTCCTATACCGTACTCACCATATTCTTCCAGCTCTCATCCACACACTGCGAAATCGACTTGAGGTGGATGTTCTTTTCCCACTCAATGTCAACAACAATATTAATAAATATTAGTGCTATCATTCACTATCAACAATGAATAAATTCGGAGTTAACTCTTCTTTCTAAGTGATAGTCTAAAGACACAGATAAAATCATTTGTTTATATTTCTATATACTGAACGCCAGTAATTGGTTCTTTTCAGAAAATGTTGTGCTAAACAAATCGTGTGGCATCAGCATTCGGCGAGCCTGATCATAACATTGCTCAGGGGCTGTTACTGGAAATAATGATTTTTATAATGCCTCCAAACCTGGGCTTAAGACAAGCGGAAAATTATTTATGCCTCTGAATATTATCAGAAACGCACAAAAACCTCTGTCACAGAAGAGACACCTTATAGCCGCTCATTCATATCCATCCCCTTCTTCTTCTGAGGGACCAACTGGGAGTGAGGTTTCCCAACGAAACCGCCGTGTCGGATGTTCTTGCTGTACGTGTGGTTACAGATACCGGGAATAATTGAAGTAAGTTGCTAGCCTAGCCAAGGTACTTCTGAGGGACCGACTAAGGAGAACGAAGTGTGCAAGTGAAGTCCCTAATGACGGCAAGGCCTAGACCAGACCTGGGCAAACGCCGGCCCGCGGGCCGGATCCGGCCCGCCTCCTATCTCTGACCGGCCCGCCCGCCAGTATATATAATACATATACAGTATTGGGTAAAACTGAGTTAACTATATTAGTCCGGCCCTCTAAAACCATCCCAATTTCTCATGCGGCCCCTTCGGAAAATTAATTGCCCACCCCTGGCCTAGACGAAGGTGTTGTCCAGGGAAAAGGGGGGGGGGAACAGTATTTTTTTAATTTTTGTTACTGTTAATATATACACATACAGCGCTACAAACAACCCAACAAAAGCTACAGTTCAACTAGAAATTATTTTCCCATACGTTTTATATCTATCACTACTTTGTAAATGCTCATTGCAGTTCTACCGGAGAAAATAATCTGTTTATTAATATTAGAGAAGCTGGCGGTACAAGCTGTGCCATTATTTGGAGACAGAAAACTAACAGATTAAATATTTTAAAATTGCTCAGTCTACTTGGGAATGAATTTGTTGAGTATTTTGCTTTGTGTGGTGAGCATGAATCTTCCACAGCTTGAAAAATTTAAGCTATGTTGTATGAACACTAAAATTACGGTTAGAAATAAGCTTCAACTAAGTACGTACAGTGTAGCCAAGATGTAGCATTGAGAAACACAAAAAGATCATAATTTTGTTCTAAAGATAAAAGTGATGCATATGAAAACTTTGTAAACATAAACCACACAAAACGAAAATTGAGTGGCCGCCACATTTAAATCCCACTTGTTTTGGTAGAGAAACATGACTACCACGTGTGGCAACGTCTAAGCATCTTTACTTGAATATCACATAAGAATCAAATATTTCTGTCATAGTGTTTAACTTATAAAACAAGCATGTGACAAACGCTGATAGTTTTAATATTGAGTGTGTAAAAATGAGTTCCATCTTACCTATCAGTATTGTATCAGTCAGAAGATATTGATTCACTGAATATTGATTCTGATTAAGTATAATGAAGTTCCTGCTAAAGTTGATATAATTATGCCGAAATGTCGGTAGGTCCCGATTACTTTGCTAGCAAGATTTTGGACATTCGATCATCACTGGACTGACATCAGAAATCGCCTTTCTTTTTTGCTGTAGGAAAGGCAAGTTCACTTTTCATTAGATAAAACAGCCTCTAGCACTACAAACTTTGATTGTTATCTGGAATTCGACATTCGCACATAGCCCGTAGGTAACAAGAATCAGGGACCGAAATGTTCCACACATCAAAATAACGGTTTCACCCCGTGTCCAGTGAGCACCAGGGTTTTACAAATTCTCTTTTGTTTCTTCTTTGTCTTTTTAAATTTGTTTTGTTTTTGTTTTTTTGTTTTTGATGTTGTTTTTGTTTTTTGTCGTGGCTGTTTGTGCTTTTCTAATTGTCTGATCGTTTTAAGATTGCAGTAAATTCTTCTTTTCACACTCCACTGAAAAACTCGTGAAGCAAAATTCATGCATGAACAGACGTTCTTTATTATGATATGCCAGCAAGCTTCTACAAATAAAAGCAAATTCAGCAAGTATTTGAGTCCTGGATTCCGTCAGAGTTTAGACGGCGAAAACAAAATTTCAGTTTGCAGTACTGTAAGTTGACCTCAAAAAATCTGCTCCAAAGCCACGTTACTTCTCTCCATCCTTTGAACACAATATAATTATACATGATCACATCACACCCGAAACAAACAGACAATAAAAAAATATAGACCAAAAACAACATTAACAAAATTTTTATCACATCGAGCGAAAGACAGAAAATGGCATCAATGTCTTCTTCAATATAAGGACACGCATAAACGCACACACACACGTATAAACACCATTCTCCATCTCTCTCTCTCTCTCTCTCTCTCTCTCTCTCTCTCTCACACACACACACACATATATCTAAAGGTGTTCAGCTCAAAGTGAAATGCAATTTCTCATTTCTTCTACAAAGTCAACCTTACCTTCGATCACATATTACAATTTGTAGTACTCTAACTGCTAACGCTTTGTCTGCAATTCGACTTTCAAACATTTATAATAATCTTGCTCTACAGGTCTTTGTGTAATTAGAATGTCTAGAGGTGTCCTAGATGATAAAGTAATGATTGGAAGTGTACCTTGTCATCCGCTGTCTACCCTTGCCTCGTTGGTCCATCACGGCAGGGGACCTGTAGTGTGAGACAAAAGATACATGTATGTCAAGTGATACATTGTCAGATATGACTTCACATGCTGGTGAAGACAAACCAAACCTCTCTTCTTATATGGGGTCTGTTTAGAAATGACTGAGAGAAAAACTCCCTTGGGCATATTTACCTGCAGTAAAACCATTTTAAGAAACTTCATTCAAGAGCTAAATAGATTATTAAAACAATCTGAGCTATCCTGTGAAACAAAAAAACTTTTTTCGACCTGTGCCTGGCCTTAAGAAAAAGACCTCCAGGATATGCACCAAATGTTGCAATGGCCACTCCTAAGACCTGTGGTGGACTATATGTATGTGTTTTGATTTGCGTGGCATTTTATGACAGTCAGTAGACAGGAAATACTTACCTGCATTACACGGCGGCGAGCGCTGTAGTACCAGGTTTGATTTCCACTCTTCTTGTTCTGTTGGGACCCAGCAGTTGCAATAAAAATTGCGGTAATTTTTCATTTCATCAGTTTTCACCGCCACCTAGTTAGACAACAATATAAAAGCAACAATTTGTGGTCAGCACGTTTAGAATACATTACTTACAGCAGCCACTAATTTAAAACATCTAAACACCTATTTATACAATAAAATACAAAGCTCAATGAGCTCTGTATAACAAATTTGTAGACAACGGTGGGTTTCCGTCAATGGCAATCTTTTTTTCCCGTGGTGTTTAGCATCTTGTCGTACAATAAACTTTGAGAAACATCTCCTCCCTGTAAATCGCTCGAGAGTCCCAAACACAATCTGCAGCTCGCAGACGACATTGCACAGAGGAGGAACAACACAAACTTGCACTTTCTTGCCATCGATGAAGATAGGGAGGAGTTGACAGTTTCTGTGTCTATTTAGCTGTTTTCTCCCAACGATCAGTATACTGTTCTTGAACTGTCAAGGGAGGATTTGTTTATCTTGAACTCTTTCTGCATTCTGATAATTTGCACTAGGGAACAGTTTAAGTGTTGTTTTATCTCTTATCCATAATCTTCACTTTCAAGATGTTTTTATGACATCTACAGCATTCTTTAAGCCATTTGCGTACATTTATTTCTGGATGTTTATAAATGAACTGGAATCTTAAATGAGAACAATTCAGTACATATGGGAATGATGACTACCTAAAAGCTGTAAAAGGGTTTAGTGTCAAAAATGTTTATTTACCCATTCCAGATACCAGCCAGGGGATAAGCCACTGTTATCATGAAAGATTCTGATGTAGCATACGTCATTGTTAGGACCGTCGATGAAGAAGAGGTTACGTGCACCTCGCTGAAAGTCGTTCACTATAAAAAAGTCTAATTCCATAGGCGCGGAGTTTTTGGCATTAGCGTCCGTGTGCGGACGTTTCGCCGACGGACGTTTCGCCGCTGGACGTTTCGGAGTCGGACGTTTTGCCGACCGGCGTTTCGCCGCATTATGTCAGAGAGAGAGAGAGCTTACTTACTTCTCAAAGAATGAAAGTAACTACTAGATTACACAACAATTCTTTATTTCAAACAAATTTTACACACAGACTTCACAGACAGTTCACTTTGATTGTCACAGATTATGCGCAACAGCTTTGAGAAAAAACATTGATACAATGGCGAGAGAAATGTGTGAGCTAAGGGGCGTCACACACTTGACTTCGGCTAAAGGTCCCACGTGAAATGCCGAAATGAAGTTCCCCGCGCCGAAACGTCCGGCGGCGAAACGTCCGGTCGGCAAAACGTCCGGCTCCGAAACGTCCGTCGGCGAAACGTCCGTCGGCGAAAAGTCCGTGTACCTTAGCGTCAATAAAGATGATGTACACACCGGCGTTAGTATCAGCATGCTCTTTATCCCCTGTTTTTGTCCATACAATCCATTCTTTTCCTAGAAGACATTATTAATATTGTTTTCATCATCATCATCATCATCATCATCATCATCATCATCATCATCATCATCATCATCATCATCATCATTATTATATCGATCAGTTCGCAGCTCTAAAGTATTCCGAATGTGTTGTATATTCGACTAAACATTAACAGAGCACACATACACAGACCAGAATCAATCAACTCTACAAACACACTTTTACAGAATTTCGCTTTCTTATTCATAGGCGTAGTTGTCAAAGATTTCGTTTCAACAGTTACAAATACTGTTTGGAATGAAACACAGCAGCAAGATTGCTAAAACAGAACTTAATCATGGCAGTGTAAAACCTTGAGTTAGAAGCAGACACATGCTTTCGCTATTTTTGGGGGGGGGGTTTGTTGTTGTTGTTGTTGTTGTTGTTGTTGTTGTTGTTGTTGTTGTGTTTTGCAGAGAGTGATTTCAAAATATTTAGTAAATACCTCACTATGACTTGTCGACATCATGTGACACTTGTCAACAAGCCACCCTAAACACTAACTGTGGCGATTGTTACTTCCCCATTTAAGTTACCACATGACAGTGAGCTAAAAAAAGAAATGATCTTGAAATAAAGCAAGAAAAACATTGATTGAAACAGGATCTTGAAAATACATGTGAGAAACGCGTGTGTCCTAGAATCCTTAATATTAGCTTGGTCTTGACTGAATTAATTTTGACATTATTAATAGTGGTTCACAGACTAGGTAAACAAATGGCTAGAAGTAATGAAGATTAAACTGAGCTGAAACTAAAGCGGATTATTGTTAGCTTCATTCAACAGACGCCTTCTTTTAAACAAATAGTTTATCTGCTACATAATTTTACCTACAAACATAAATTCTACTTCTACAGGTTTGACTTTTTCCAACAACAACAAGCTTATGAATGCTTTTCTTCAATATTAGACTAAGGGAGAGACTGACAATTTTCGGTAAACATGTTCTTGTTAAAAGATATGTTAGTAAAATTATAACATAAAGACAATCATTATTAACTAAAATGTATATAATATATTTTATGTGGCTAGCGTTGAAATGTTATGATTACAACTGCTTAAAATTAGAATACACCATCTTATATGCATTTATGATTTTTTTTTAATTATTACTTATTTTACTTACCATCACTGACACCTAAACCTACAAGAAGCCAGAACAGAGATGCAATTCGCCACATGGTAACGGCTTGAATCAAGAAGCTCCAACTGAAACGAATGTGTTTGCATTTATCTAACACAGACGACGTTCAAACATCTGTGACGACAGTTTCAAGCTTTCACAGTCAAGCGATACCATC
>SRHC01003133.1:2485-17607 GCA_004794325.1 Pomacea maculata
AAGTCATCGCTCCTCCAGTTCAGCCTGTCAAGACGACCAAGAGTGGTCGCACCATCAAGATCCCACAGAGACTTGACTTGTAAATGATTGACTCGAATCAAACGCACATAGACTTGAATAGGAAATTCAAGACTATCAAAAGTTGTCATAGTGTAAGAATATTAAAATTAATGTTAATTAAGTTATATTGTCCATTTTAACTAAAGAAAGGGAGATGTGACATAAGGCAAGTGTTGGCCTTATTCCCAAAATGTACAATCCATAAAAGGTTTAGTTCCGGTAGAGATTTAAATATACTTGGGCGGGAGCCGACATGAAGCTGTCTCTTGTGTGTTTTCTAACTGGACAGTTTAATGAGTGCCACCACTAATACCCACAAACCAATAACACAACATTACTAATGCTTGTCATTGGTCAGTGACATAAACTATACAATGTTGCCCTCTCTAAATGCCACTCTGTGTGTTTAGCATGTGTGTAGACACTTTATAAATGCAATGAACTCCTCTACTGAAGTGTGTATACTAAAAAGTCACTTGCTTTCAACTGTTAAATTATACATCATCTGTGTAATAATGTAACGAATTAAACACAACCTTAGACTGAACACAGTCTATATATTGTCAATATTTACATTTCAAGGCTCAAGGCTCTTTAATTCATTTGTCGTCATTTGTCACTCTGGGCACTTCTAGTGCCACCCCACATGCAGGTATTCACCTTTTGCATGTTGACTCCTCATGAATTTTTTTTTTTAGGTTGTGACTGTGACTGTGATTGCCAAATAAAACACGATGCTTGAGGGAAATCTCTACAAGCAATCCTAATGCTGAAGTTAGCCTTGCCCACATGTTTATTTCTTGAACATTTTAAACTTTTGCACATGTAATATAGTCACAAGATACAACTCCCTTTGGTAGCCGACATCGCAAACCCGTCTACTCTCTGACAAATCCTTTCGCCAACCCTTTGTTTATTTTCTTACTTTCTTTGTCTCCGCAAGAAACCACGCAAACACAAGGTGAGAGATGCCTCACACTCTGAGTTACTTGACTCGACTACAATAGGGTCAAATACCTAACATTGAGACAATGACTTGCTAATTAAGTAGGTGGGACCTCGGAGACGACAGTTCGATGTAAGGAAAGAACGAGGTGACGATAGGAAGTAGTTAGCCTCCTTCACCTCCACTGACAGCCACCGGGTTTTCCCGCAGCCAGTCCCGGAGAGCTAGTTAATTGAGGGCGATTAGCGCTTCGTGCATGCGGAATCCGGAGAGACCGTAATCGGGAGTAGGTCCCGACTAGCTTTCAGGGACTAGCAGCTAATTGGAGTTATCCTCAGTCGATTTTCATGCATACGGGGCCAGATCAATGATCATTTTTTCCTATTTTTCCTTAATTTTCCTAATTTGTTCTTAATTTTCCTTTTTTTCCTTATTTTTCGTTATTTTTCCCTCCCTACCCTCATTGATCCTTTTATCTATATTTTTCACTTATTTTCCTTCTTTTTCATTTATTTCCTGATTTTTCCTTATTTTTCTTGCCTCATCAGTCCTTCCATTCCCATCGTTTTTTCCTCCTCATCGATATCCCTACCTCGCCCTCATTGATCTGTTTTCCTATTTTTCCTTTATTTTCCTTACTTTTTCTTAATTTTCCTTATTTTTTCTTAATTTTCCTTATTTTTGCTTCCTCCCCGGAACTCTATACTTCTTTTGCCTTCGTCGGCTTCCCTCCCTGGACCTAATTGATCCTTTTGTCCTATTTTTCTTTATTTTTCCTTATTTTATGTTATTTTTCTTCCTCCCTTCTATCATTGATCCTTTTATATTCCTATTTTTCCTTAATTTTCCTTCTTTTTCCTTAATTTTCCTAATTTTTCCTTATTTTTCTTCCCTCATTGTCTTCATCGATCCTTCCTTTCCCATCGTTTTATTCCTCCTCATTGCCCTCCCAACCTGGCCCTAATTGATTTTATTTCCTATATTTCCAAAATTTTCCTTACTTTTTCTTAGTTTTCCTTATTTTTCTTTCCTCCCCGGAACTCATTTCTTTCCTCCCTCATTGATCTTTCCTTTTTCCTTATTTACCTGTTTTTTTCTTCCCTCCTTGCCTCGCATCGATCCTTCCTTCCCAATCTTTGTTTCCTCTTCATCGCCCTCCCTACATGGCTCTCAGATTAATAATTTTTTTTCCTATTTTTCCTTAATTTTCCCTATTTTTTCTTAATTTTCCTTCATTTTCCTTCTTTTTTCTTTATTTCCCATATTTTTTATTAGTTTTCTTCCCTCCTTGGCCCCTCATCGATCCTTCCTTTCCAATAGTTTTTTCCTCCTCATTGCACTAATCAACCTGGCTCTCATTGAACCTTTTTGCCTATTTTTCTTTATTTTTCCTTATTTTTTCTAAATTTTCCTTATTGTTTCCTTTTTAACCATTTTTTCCTTAGTTTTCTTCCTCCTTTCCCCTCATCGATCCTTCCCTTCCTATATTTCCTTATATTTCCTATTTTTCCTTTTTTTGTTCTTAATTTTCCTTATTTTTCATTATTTTTCTTCCCTCCCTGGCCCTCATCGATCCTTCCTTTTCCATCATTTTTTAATCCTCATTGCTTTTCCTCCCTTGCCATCCCTAACCCTCCCTAACCCTAACCCTAACCCTAACCCTAATCCTATTTTTTCTTAATTTTCCTTCTTTTTCCTTAATTTTCCTAGTTTTTTTCTAATTTTTCATTCTTTTTCCTTAATTTTTCTTATTTTTCCTTAATGTTTCTAATCTTTCCATAATTTTTCTCTTTTTTTCCGTAATTTTCCTTCTTTTTCCTATTTTTTTTTGAATTTTTCCTTATTTTCCTCCCTTCTTGGCCGTCATCGATCCTTTCTTTCCCATCATTATTTATCCTCCTCATCGCCTTCCCTACTTGGCCCTTATTGATCCTTTTTCCTTTTTTCCTTATTTTTTCTTTTTTATCCTTATTTTTCCATTTTTTCGTTATTTTTCTTCCCTCCCTTGCCATCATTATTCCTTTTATCCCTATTTTTCCTCAATTTTCCTTATTTTTCCTTAAAATTTTCTTATTTTTCCTTATTTTTCTTCCCTCCGGGCCCTCATTTATACTTTCTTTCCCTTCATCGGCTTCCCTCCCTGGTCCTCATTGGCCTTTCCTTTTCTCCTCCTATATCCTTATTTTTCTTCCCTCCCTGGCACTCATCGATCCTTCTTTTCCCATCAATTTTTTTACCACAGTGCCTTCCCTAACTGGTTTTCATCGATCCGTTGGTCCAATTTGTTTTCAATTTTCCCTATTTTTCCGTAATTTTCGAAGTTTTTCCTAAGTTTTCCTTATTTTTCTTACCTCCTTTGTCCTCATTGATCCTTTTTTTCCTATTTACCTTAATTTTCCTTATTTTTCCTTAATTTACCTTATGTTTCCTCAATTTTAATTATTTTTCCTTAATTTTTTATTATTTTTCCTTAATTTTTTATTATTTTTCCTTTTTTTACTTCCCTGCCGGGCCCTCATCGATCTTTTCTTTCCTTTTTTCAGCTTTCCTCCCTGGTCATCATTGGTCTTTCCTTTTCTCCTTTTTCATTATTTTTTCCCTACCTGGCACTCATCGATCCTTCCTTTCCCACCGATTTTTTTCTCCTCATCGTCTTCCCTTACTGGCTCTCATCGATCCTTTGGACCTATTTTTCCTTAATTTTCCTTAATTTTCCTTATTTTTCCCTATTTTCCTTCCCTCCCGGGCACTCATCGATCCTTTCTTTTCCTTTACCGGCTTCCCTCCCTGGTCCTCACTGATCTTTACTTTTCTCCTTATTTTTACTTATTTTTCTTCCATCCCGGGCCCTCATCGATCCTTTTTTCCCTTCATCGGCTTCCCTCCATTGTCCTCACTGAAAAGCGTCGAAAATGAGGGCAAGGAGGAAAAAAAGCTGTGGCCAGCAAGGAAAACCGAGATCGAACCGCTGATGGAAGTCACGGAAATGCGAAAAACGGGTGGAAAAAGGCGGGGAAAAGCGTCGAAAATAACGGAAAGGAGGAAAAACGCTGTGGCGAGAGAGGAAAACCAAGATCGAACCGCTGAGGGAAGTCAGGGGAATTCGTAAAACGGGTGGAAAAAAACCTGGGAAAAGCGTCAAAAATGAGGGAAAGGAGGAAAAAAGCAGTGGCCAGCAAGGAAAACCAGGATCGAACAGCTGAGGAAATGCGAAAAAATCAGGGAAATGCGAAAAAGGGTGGAAAAAGGGGGGGGGGAGAAAGCGTCAAAAATGAGGGCAAGGAGGAAAAAAAGCTGTGGCCAGCAAGGAAAGCGAAGATCGAACCGCTGAGGGAAGTCAGGTAAATGCGAAAAACTGGTGGAAAAAGGCGGGGAAAAGCGTCCAAATTTAGGGCAAGGAGGAAAAAAAGCCTCGGCAAGCAAGTAAAAGCAAGATGGAACCGCTGAGGGAAGTCAGGGAAATGCGAAAAACGGGTTGAAAAATGCGGGGAAATGCGTCGAAAATAACGCAAAGGAGGAAAAAAGTTGTGGCCAGCAAGGAAAACCAAGATCGAACCGCTGACGGAAGTCATGGAAATGCGAAAAACGAGTGGAAAAAGGAGGTGGAAAGCGTCGAAAACGAAGGCAAGTAGGAAAAAAAGCTGCGGCCAGCAATGAAAACCAAGATCGAAACGCTGAGGGAAGTCAGGGAAATGCGAAAAACGGGTTGAAAAATGCGGGGAAATGCGTCGAAAATAACGGAAAGGACTAAAAAAGCTGTGGCCAGCAAGGAAAACCAAGGGAAGTCAGGGAAATGCAAAAAAAGGGGTGGAAAAAGGCGGGGAAAAGCGTCGAAAAGGAGTGCAAGGAGGAAAATAAGCTGCGGCGTGCAAGGAAAATCAAGATCGAACCGCTGAGGGAAGTCAGGGAAATGCGTAAAACGGGAAGAAAAAAAGCGGGGAAGAGCGTCGAAAATGAGGGCAAGGAGTAAACAAAGCTGCGGCCAGGAAGGAAAACCAAGATCGAACCGCTGAGGGAAGTCAGGGAAATGCGAAAAACGGGTGGAAAAAGGAGGGGGAAAGCGTCGAAAACGAAGCGTCGAAAATGAAAACGAAGGCAAGTAGGAAAAAAAGCTGCGGCCATCAAGGAAAACCAAGATCAAAACGCTGAGGGAAGTCAGGGAAATGCGAAAAACGGGAGGAAAAAGGCAGTGAAAAGCGTCGAAATTGAGGGCAAGGAGGAAAAAAGCTGTGGCCAGCAAGGCAAACCAAGATCGAACCGCTGAGGAAAGTCAGGGAAATGCGAAAAACGGGTGGAAAAAGGCAGTGAAAAGCGTCGAAATTGAGGGCAAGGAGGAAAAAAAGCCTCGGCAAGCAAGGAAAACCAAGATGGAACCGCTGAGGGAAGTCATGGAAATGCGTAAAACGGGTGGAAAAAAAGCGGGGAAGAGCGTCGAAAATAACGGAAAGGAGGAAAAAAGTTGTGGCCAGCAAGGAAAACCAAGATCGAACCGCTGAGGGAAGTCAGGGAAATGCGAAAAACGAGTGGAAAAAGGAGGTGGAAAGCGTCGAAAACGAAGGCAAGTAGGAAAAAAAGCTGCGGCCAGCAATGAAAACCAAGATCGAACCGCTGAGGGAAGTCTAGGAAATATGTAAAACGTTTTGGAAAACAGGCGGGGAAAAGCGTCGAAAATGAGGGCAAGGAGGAAAAAAAGGTGCGGTCAGCAAGGAAAACCAACCGCTGACGAAAGTCAGACCAATGCGAAAAAAGGTTGGAAAAGGCGGGGAAAAGCGTCGAAAATGAGGGCAAGGAGGAAAAAAAGCTGCGGCCAGCAAGGAAAACCAAGATCGAGCCGCTGACGGAAGTCATGGAAATGCCAAAAACGGGTGGAAAAGGAGGGCAAAACAAGGAAAAAAGGATTGATGAGGGCCAGGGAGGGAAGGCGACGACGAGGAAAAAATGAAAATAAAGTAAGGATCAATAAGGGCCTTGGAGGGAAGAAAATTAAGGAAAAATAAGAAAAAATAAGTAAAATTAAGTAAAATTAATTAAAAAAAAGAAAAATTAAGGAAAAATAAGGAAAATTAAGAAAAAAAGATAAATTAGGAAAAAACAAGGAAAAAAGGAAGGCTCGATGAGGGTTAGTGATGAAAGGCGACGATGAGGAAAAAACGAACGGAAAGGAATGATCGATGGAGTCAGGGAGGGAATGCGATGATGAAAAAGCAAACAGAAAGGAATGATCGATGAGGGCCAGGGAACGAACGCGACGATGATGAAAACATGAAGTTAAAGGAAGGATCGATCAGGGCCAGGAAGGGAAGAAAATTAAGGAAAGATAAAAAAAAATAAGGAAATTTAAGTAAAATTAATGAAAATAAGAAAAATTAAGAAAAATATAGAAGAAATAAGGAAAATTAAGGAAAAAAGAGAAATTAGGAAAAAAACAACGAAAAAATGAAGGATCGATAAGGGCCAGGGAGGGAAGAAAATTAAGGAAAAACAAGAAAAAATAAGGAAAATTAAGTAAAATTATTGAAAAATAAGAAAAATTAAGAAAAATTAAAGACAAATAAGGAAAAGTAAGACAGAAAAATTCGGGAAAAACAAGGAAAAAATGAAGGAACGATGAGGGCAAGCTAAAAGAGGCAACGATGAGGAAAAAACGAACGAAAGGAATGATCGATGAAGGCCAGGGAGGGAAGGCGACGATGAGGAAAAATAAAGGTAAAGGAAGGATCTATGATGGCCAGGGAGGGAAGAAAATTAAGGAAAAATAATAAAAAATAAGTAAAATAAATGAAAACTCAGAAAAAATAATAAAATTAAGAAAAAATAAATAAGAATAAGGAAAATGAGGAAAAAACAAAAAAAAAATAAAGGAACAATGAGGGCAAGCAAGGGAACGCAACGATGAGGAAAAAACGAAGGGATAGGAATGATAAATAAGGGCCAGGGAGGGAAGGCGACGACAAAAAAGCGAACGGAAAAGAAGGATCGATGAGGGCCAGGGAAATAAGAAAATTTAGGAAAAAGTAAGTAAAAATAAGGAAAATTAAGTAAATTAATGAAAAATAAGAAAATTTCGTGAAAAACAAGGAAAAAATGAAGGATCAATGAGGGCAAGAGAGGAAAGCCGACGATGAGGAAAAAACGAACGGAAAGGAAGGATCGATGAGGGCCATGAAGGGAAGAAAATTAAGGAAAAATAAGAAAAAATAAGTAAAATTAATAAAAAAAAATGAAAAATTAAGGAGAAATAAGGAAAAGTAAGAAAAAAAGATAAATTAGGAAAAAAACAAGAAAAAAAGGAAGGATCGATGAGTTCTAGGGAGGAAAGGCGACGATGAGGAAAAAACGAAGGTAAAGGAAGGATCGATGAGGGCCTTGGAGGGAAGAAAATTAAGGAAAAATAAGAAAAAAGAAGGAAAATTAAGTAAAATTAATAAAAAATAAGAAAAATTAAGAAAAATAAAGGAAAAATAAGGAAAATTAAGAAAAAAAGATGAATTATAAAAAACAAGGAAAAAAGAAAGGATGGATGAGGGACAGGGAGGGAAGTAATTAAGGAAAAATAAGAAAAAATAAGGAAAATTAAGTAAAATTAAGGAAAAACAAGAAAATTTATAAAAAATATGGAAAAATAAGGAAAAGTAAGAAAGAAAGAAAAATTCGGGAAAAACAAGGAAAAAATGAAGGATCGATGAGAGCCAGGGAGGGAAGAAAATTAAGGAAAAATAAGAAAAAATATGTAAAACTAATGAAAACAAAGAAATATTAATAAAATTAAGAAAAAATAAGGACAAATAAGGAAAATTAGGAAAAAACAAGGAAAAAAGGAAGGATCGATGAGGGCCCGGAAGTTCGGCGATGATGAGTAAAAAACGAAGGGAAAGGAATGATCGATGATGGCCAGGGACGGAAGGCGACGATGAAAAAGCAAACATAAAGGAAGGATCGATGAGGGCCAGGGGGGGAAGGCGATGATGAGGAAAAAACCAAGGGAAAGGAAGGATCGATGAAAGCCAGGGAGGGAAGGCAATGATGAGGAAAAAACGAAGGTAAATGAAGGATCGATGAGGGCCATGAAGGGAAGAAAAGAAAAAATAAGTAATGAAAACTAAGAAAAAAATAATAAAACTAAGAAAAAATAAGGAAAAATAAGGAAAATGAATAAAAAACAAGGAAAAAAACGGAAGGATGGATGAGGGCCATGAAGGTACGTCGATGATGAGCAAAAATGAAGGGAAAGGAATGATAAATAAGGGTCAGGGAGGGAAGGCGACGACGTATTTTTGTGTATTTTCGAGTATTTTCGTGTTTTTCGTGTATTTTCTTGTATTTTCGTGTATTTTCTTGTATTTTGTCGTATTTTCTTGTATTTTCTTGTATTTTCTCGTATTTTCTCGTAGTTTCGCGTATTTTCTAGTATTTTCGTGTATTCTCTTGTATTTTCTTGTATTTTCGTGTATTTTCGTGTATTTTCGTGTATTTTCTTGTATGATCGAGGAGGGCCAGGGAGGGAAGGCGACGATGAGAAAAAATGAAAGTAATGGAAGGATCGATGAGGGCCAGGAAGTGAAGAAAGTTAAGGAAAAATAAGAAGAACTAAGGAAAATCAAGTAAAATTAAGGAAAAATAAGGAAAATCAAAAAAAAAAGATAAATTAGGAAAAAGCAAGGAAAAAAGGAAGAATCGATAAGGGCCAGGGAGGGAAGGCCACGATGAGGAAAAAACAAAGGGAAAGAAAGGATCGATGAGGCCTTGGAGGGAAGGCGACGATGAAAAAGCAAACATAACGGAAGGATCGATGAAGGCCAGGAATGTCGGCGATGATGATGAAAAAACGAAGGGAAAGGAAGGATCGATGAGGGCCAGGGAGGGAAGGCAATGTTGAGGAAAAAACGAAGGGAAAGGAAGGATCGATGAGGGCCATGAAGGGAAGAAAAGTAAGAAAAAATAAGGAAAAGTAATGAAAAATAAGAAAAATTAATAAAATTAAGAAAAAATAAGGAAAATGAGGAAAAAAGAATGAAAAAAGGAAGGATGGATGAGGGCAAGGGAGGTACGGCGATGACCAGTAAAAAGCGAAGGGAAAGGAATGATAAATAAGGGCCAGGGAGGGAAGGCGACGACGAAAAAGTAAACGGAAAGGAAGAATCGATGAGGGCCAGAAAGGGAGGAAAGTTAAGCAAAATAAGAAAAAATAAGTAAAATTAAGTATAATTAATGAAAAATAAGAAAAATTATGAAAAACATGGAAAAATAAGGAAAAGTAAGAAACAAAGAAAAATTCGGGAAAAACAAGGAAAAAATGAAGGATCGATGAGGGCCAGAGAGGAAAGGCGACGATGAGGAAAAAATGAACGGAAAGGAATGATGGATGAGGGCCAGGGAGGGAATGCGACGATGAAAAATTAAACGGAAAGAATGATCGATGAAGGCAAGGGAGGGAACTCGACGATGAGGAAAAAATGAAGGTAAAGGAAGGATCGATAAGGGCCTTGGAGGAAAGAATATTAAGGAAAAATAAGACAAAATAAGTTAAATTAATAAAAAAAAGAAAAATTAAGAAAAATTAAGGAGAAATAAGGAAAATTAAGAAAAAATTAAAAATTAGGAAAAAACAAGGGAAAAAGGAATGATCGATGAGGGCCAGGGAGGGAATGCAACGATGAGGAAAAAATGAAGGTAAAGGAAGGATCGATAAGGGCCAAGAAGGTAGAAAATTAAGAGGAAAAAAAGAAAAAAATAAGGAAAATTAAGTAAAATTATTTAAAAATTTAGAAAAATAAAAAAAATAAAGAAAAATAAGAAAGAAAAATTCGGGAAAAACAATGAAAAAATGAAGGAACGATGAGGGCAAGCTAAGGAAGGCAACGATGAGGAAAAAACGAAGGAATGATCGATGAAGGCCAGGGAGGGAAGGCGACGATGAGAAAAAATAAAGGTAAAATAAGGGTCTATGATGGCCAGGGAGGGAAGAAAATTAAGGAAAAATAAGAAAAAATAATAAAATTAAGAAAAAATAAATAAATAAAAGGAAAATGAGGAAAAAACAAAGAAAAAATGAAGGAACTATGATGGCAAGCTAGGGAAGGCAACAATGAGGAAAAAACAAAGGGATAGGAATGATAAATAAGGGCCAGGGAGGGAAGGCGACGTGAAAAAAGCGAACAGAAACTAAGGATCGATGAGGGCAATGGAAAGAAGTAAATATAGGAAAAAGTAAGTAAAAATAAAGAAAATTAAGTAAAATTAATAAAAAAAGGAAAATTAAGGTAGAAATAAGGAAAATTAAGAAAAAAAGATAAATTAAGAAAAAACAAGGTAAAAAGAAAGGATCGATGAGGGCCAGAAGGGGAAGAAAATTAAGGAAAAATAAGAAAAAATAAGCAAAATTAAGGAAAAGTTAATGAAAAATAAGAAAATTTAAGAAAAATTAAGGAAAAATAATGAAAATAAAGAAAAAAAGAAAAATTAGAATAAAAAGGAAAAAAGGAACTATCGATAAGGGCCAGGGAGGGAAGGCGACGTTGACGAAAAAACGAATGGAAAGGAAGGAACGATGAGGGCCAGGGAGGGGAGAAAATTAAGGAGAACAAAGAAAAAAAAGGAAAAGTAAGTAAAATTAATGAAAAATAAGAAAAATTAAGAAAAATTAAGGAAAAATTAGTAAAATTAAGAAAAAAAGAAAAATTAGGAAAAAACAAGGAAAAAAGGAAGTATGGATAAGGGCCAGGGAGGGAACCCTAACCCTTTGATGGCCAGGGAGGGAAGAAAATTCAGGAAAAATAAGAAATATGGAAAATTAAGGAAAAGTTAATGAAAAATAAGAATAATTAAGAAAAATTAAGGAAAAATAATGAAAATAAAGAAAAAAAGAAAAATTAGAAAAAAGGAAAAAAGGAACTATCGAAAAGGGCCAGTGAGGGAAGGCGACGATGATGAAAAAACGAAGGGAAAGAAAGGATCGATGAGGGCCTTGGAGGAAAGAAAATTAAGGAAAAATAAGAAAAAATGAGGAAAATTAATGAAAAATTAATGAAAAATAAGAAAAATTAAGAAAAAAAGAAAAATTAGGAAAAAACAAGGAAAGAAGGAACTATCGATAAGGGCCAGGGAGGGAAGGCGACGATGACGAAAAAACAAATGGAAAGGAAGGATCGATGAGGGCCAGGGAGGGAAGAAAATTAAGGAGAAATAAGAAAAAATAAGGAAAAATAAGGAAAAGTAAGTAAAATTAATGAAAAATAAGAAAAAGTGAGAAAAAGTAAGGAAAAATAATGAAAATAAAGAAAAAAAGAAAAATTAGGAAAAAACAAGGAAAAAAGGAAGTATGGATAAGGGCAAGGGAGGGAACCCTAACCCTTTGATGGCCAGGGAGGGAAGAAGCTAAGGAAAAAAAAGAAATAAGGAAAATTAAGGAAAAGTTTATAAAAAATAAGAAAAATTAAGAAAAACAAAGGAAAAATAATGAAAATCAAGAAAAAAAGAAAAATTAGAAAAAAAGGAACTATCGATAAGGGCCAGGGAGGGAAGGCGACGATGACGAAAAAACAAATGGAAAGGAAGGATCGATGAGGGCCAGGGAGGGGAGAAAATTAAGGAGAAATAAGAAAAATAAGGAAAAGTAAGTGAAATTAATGAAAAATAATAAAAATTAAGAAAAATTAAGGAAAATTAATGAAAATTAAGAAAAAAAGAAAAATTAGGAAAAAACACGGAAAAAAGAAAGTATGGATAAGGGCCAGGAAGGGAACCCTAACCCTTTGATGGCCAGGGAGGGAAGAAAATTAAGGAAAAATAAGAAAAAATAAGGAAAGTTAAGGAAAAGTTAATGAAAAATAAGAAAAATTAAGAAAAATTAAGGAAAAATAATGAAAATTAAGAAAAAAAGAAAAATTAGGAAAAAAAAGGAAAAAAGGAACTATCGATAAGTGCCAGGGAGGGAAGGCGACGATGACGAAAGAACAAATGGAAAGGAAGGATCGATGAGGGCCAGGGAGGGAAGAAAATTAAGGAGAAATAAGAAAAAATAAGGGAAAAAAAAATAAGAAAAATAAGGAAAAATAAGAAAAAATAAGGGAAAGTAAGTAAAATTAATGAAAAATAAGAAAAATTAAGAAAAATTAAGGAAAAATAATGAAAATTAAGAAAAAAAGAAAAATTAGGAAAAAACAAGGAAAAAAGGAAGTATGGATAAAGGGCCAGGGAGGGAACCCTAACCCTTTCATGGCCAGGGAGGGAAGAAAATTAAGGAAAAATAAGAAACAATAAGCAAAATTAAGGAAAAGTTAATGAAAAATAAGAAAATTTAAGAAAAATTAAGGAAAAATAATGAAAATAAAGAAAAAAAGAAAAATTAGAAAAAAAGGAAAAAAGGAACTATCGATAAGGGCCAGGGAGGGAAGGCGACGATGACGAAAAAACGAATGGAAAGGAAGGATCGATGAGGGCGAGGGAGGGAACGCGACAATGAGGAAAAAATGAAGGTAAAGAAATGATCTTTGATGGCCAGGGAGGGAAGAAAATTAACAAAAAATAAGAAAACATAAGGAAAATTAAGGTAGAAATAAGGAAAATTAAGAAAAAAAGATAAATTAAGAAAAAACAATGTAAAAAGGAAGGATCGATGAGGGCCAGAAGGGGCAGAAAATTAAGGAAAAAGAAGAAAAAATAAGCAAAATTAAGGAAAAGTTAATGAGAAATAAGAAAAATTAAGAAAAATTAAGGAAAATTAATGAAAATTAATGAAAATTAAGAAAACAAGAAAAATTAGGAAAAAAAGGAACTATCGATAAGGGCCAGGGAGGGAAGGCGACGATGACGAAAAAATGAATGGAAAGGAGGGCCAGGGAGGGAACTCGACGATTTGGAAAAAATGAAGGTAAAGAAAGGATCTTTGATGTCCAGGGAGGGAAGAAAATGATGGAAAAATAAGAAAAAAAATAAGGAAAACTAAGTAAAATTAATGAAAAATAAGAAAAATTAAAGAAAAATAAGGAAAATTAAGAAAAATTAAGGAAAAATAATGAAAATTAAGAAAAAAAGAAAAATTAGGAAAAAAAGGAAAAAAGGAACTATCGATAAGGGCCAGGGAGGGAAGGCGACGATGACGAAAAAACGAATGGAAAGGAAGGATCGATGAGGGCCTTGGAGGGAAGAAACTTAAGGAAAAATAAGAATAAAAAAAGGAAAATTAAGTAACATTAATGAAAAGTAAGAAAATTTAAGAAAAATTAAGGAAAAATAAGGAAAAATAAGAAAAAAAGAGAAATTAGGAAAGAACAAGGAAAAAAGGAAGGATCGATGAGGGCCAGGGAGTGAAGGTGACGATGACGAAAAAACGAAGGGAAAGAAAGGATCGATGAGGGCTTTGCAGGAAAGAAAATTAAGGAAAAATAAGAAAAAATGAGGAAAAAATGAGGAAAATTAAGAAAAATTAAGGAAAAATAAGAAAAATTAAGAAAAATTAAGGAAAAATAAGAAAAATTAAGAAGAAAAGAAAAATTAGAAAAAAATGAAATAAGGAACTATCGATAAAGGCCAGTGAGGGAAGGCGACGATGACGAAAAAACGAAGGGAAAGAAAGGATCGATGAGGGCCATGGAGGGAAGAAAATTAAGGAAAAATAAAAAATAAGGAAAAGTTAATGAAAATTAAGAAAAAAAGAAAAATTAGGAAAAAACAAGGAAAAAAGGAAGTATGGATAAGGGCCAGGGAGGGAACCCTAACCCTTTGATGGCCAGGGAGGGAAGAAAATTAAGGAAAAATAAGAAATAAGGAAAATTAAGGAAAAGTTAATGAAAAATAAGAAAAATTAAGAAAAATTAAGGAAAAATAATGAAAATAAAGAAAAAAAGAAAAATTAGAAAAAAAGGAACTATCGATAAAAGCCAGGGAGGGAAGGCGACGATGACGAAAAAACGAATGGAAAGGAAGGATCGATGAGGGCCAGGGAGGGAACGCGGCAATGAGGAAAAAATGAAGGTAAAGAAATGATCTTTGATGGCCAGGGAAAGAAGAAAATTAACAAAAAATAAGAAAACATAAGGAAAATTAAGGTAGAAATAAGGAAAATTAAGAAAAAAAGATAAATTAAGAAAAAACAATGTAAAAAGGAAGGATCGATGAGGGCCAGATGGGGAAGAAAATTAAGGAAAAATAAGCAAAAATAAGCAAAATTAAGGAAAAGTTAATGAAAAATAAGAAAAATTAAGAAAAATTAAGGAAAAATAAGGAAAATTAAGAAAAAAATTAAAAAAAACAAGGAAAAAAGGAAGTATGGATAAGGGCCAGGAAGGGAAACCTAACCCTTTGATGGCCAGGGAGGGAAGAAAATTAAGGAAAAATAAGAAATAAGGAAAATTAAGGAAAAGTTAATGAAAAATAAGAATAATTAAGAAAAATTAAGGAAAAATAATGAAAATAAAGAAAAAAAGAAAAATTAGAATAAAAAGGAAAAAAGGAACTATCGATAAGGGCTAGGGAGGGAAGGAAATTAAGGTAGAAATAAAGAAAATTAAGAAAAAAAGATAAATTAAGAAAAAACAAGGTAAAAAGGAAGGATCAATGAGGGCCAGAAGGTGAAGAAAATTAAGGAAAAATAAGAAAAAAATAAGGAAAATTAAGGAAAAATAATATAAAATAAGAAAAATTAAGTAAAATTAATGAAAATTGAGAAAAAAACATTAGGAAAAAACAAGGAAAAAAGGAACTATCGATAAGGGCAAGGGAGGGAAGGCGACGATGACGAAAAAAACGAATGGAAAGGAAGGATCGATGAGGGCCAGGGAGAAAAGATAATTAAGGAGAAATAAGAAAAAATAAGGAAAAATAAGGAAAAGTAAGGAAAAGTAAGTAAAATTGATGAAAAATAAGAAAAATTAAGAAAAATTAAAGAAAAATAATAAAAATTAAGAAAAAAAGAAAAATTAGAATAAAAAGGAAAAAAGGAACTATCGATAAGGGCTAGGGAGGGAAGGAAATTAAGGTAGAAATAAAGAAAATTAAGAAAAAAAGATAAATTAAGAAAAAACAAGGTAAAAAGGAAGGATCAATGAGGGCCAGAAGGTGAAGAAAATTAAGGAAAAATAAGAAAAAAATAAGGAAAATTAAGGAAAAATAATATAAA
>SRHC01003134.1:0-10212 GCA_004794325.1 Pomacea maculata
GGTTCTGTAGACTCTGCAACACCAAGGACATAGGGGATGAATTCCACTATCTTTTTAACTGTAACAAATTTGATACCCAGCGGAAAAAATACTTACCAAGCTACTATACTCGTAACCCAAATGCTTACAAATTCCAATCTTTATTAGCCTCAAAAAATAAAAAGACCCTCAGTAGACTATCTCAATTTGTAAAGATATTACTAAGAACAGTAAATTAGTTAAATTGATAAAACGTGTGTGTGTGGGATATATTGTACACAGGGATGGATGGGAGCGCATTACCCCTGTGATAAAGAAATAGTAAAGAATACAGAACACCTGTGAAAGAGAGTGAGGGAGAACAAGAGAGTGGTTATCCTATGTTCTGATATGTCCAGATGCTTTAACCTACTCGATTACAATATCCAAGTTTACACGAAATGATTGGAAAAAGGAAAGAATGAGTGGATGATTTTGAATATATGTAAATGAGAGACACCCGATATTTAATGATAAGAATGTGAATGTATATGCATTGATACTTCCTAATTTCTCAATACCCCCTGGAGGGCGACAGAATAAAAGAATCTTGAATCTTGAATCTCTGTTTGTTGTTGGGTTTTTTTTCTGAATGGCCTTCATATCAATATTGGCAACACTGTTCTAATTACTGCTGTTGAGTGAAAGCTTCAAAGTTACTTTCAAATCCATACCTCATTGATCTTGTCTTTATTTGTTCTTCTCACATACGTTATCCTCTCAGAGAGTGAAAATACAATAAATACAAGAGCTGACTGCGGTAACTGGCGCATGCGCACACAGATGCACATATTAAAGCGCAGCATCTCTTGAAATTAGGATTAATCGAGACATAATATTGCGAATGGTGAAGAGGTGGGTGGTGGGAAGCGAGTTCCAGTGATGGATTTCAATTTCATAAGTCCAGCCGACGATTACGACCTTCCAGTTTCTGGACTCTTGTCACTCTGGACAACGAGAACTATTATCTTCAAATGGATCGTTCTCAAATGGCTCGAGTCAACTACAATGCCGGAATAAAAAGACTCGCGACTTTTTTTTTATTTTGTGTTCAGTTTTGGATGCAGCAGGCAAGTGCTTGAGAATGAGGGGCTGGGCCAAAGGACAGACATTTCACTTTCATCGCTTCTCGTTTCTGTGTTTTTGGCTGTGTGCGACATTTCTTGCCTTCTCTCTCCTCCCAAAGTGGAGAGCTTCACTGCTCGGAGTGTGACAACCGCTTGTTACAAAGAAAGACTGTTGTCTCTTTTGAGTGTCATTACACGCTTCTGTGGCGTTTAAAAAATTGACTGAAAAAATTCCTTGGCTTGTTTGAAAAACCGACTGCGAGGTTCATGAGGTCACAAAAAAGTAGACTTGGTCGAAAGCTGAAGGAAACAGTTTTTTTAAAAATAATTTTTTGTTTTAGCGGAGGCATCGCGATCTAGAATATTTGTAGCTATTTTTCTGCCACTTTGGCAATCATTGACTTGGAACACACATTTATCATCTTGGTTTGTTCTTTATACAAAGACAGGAATGGAGGGGTTTCCTGTTTAAAGTCGTTAGAAAGTCGGGAAATTCACTTCTAGTGAACATTGAAAATTCTGCCACGTCCACGTGTGTGTTTTCTAACTGGGGGAATGCATGAGAAAGTGAGGCAGGGATGGAAACGAAAGACAGGATGGGAAACACACTCACTCACCCTGATAATAATACAAACAAAGGTGAGCTAGGCAACCTTCAAACACAAATCCGAAACCGTAGTACTGTTGCTGCTGTATGTCTTGTGGACAATCAGATAAGGAAAGCAACATCTGTGACCTTTGATCTTCTGAGATCCTGTAGACATGGAAGGTCAAGGGGTCATCAGGGAATCAACCATCTTGAAATACTATTGCGTGTTGTGCGTTCACGCAAAAGCAGGGCATCGGGAAACATAACATGAATTTGCAGACAACCTCCATCATCTGAGGAGCAAGAAGCTTCACACTTGGAGGGAACAGCTGCAGCAGGACATCAGAGAGCAACTTTCAAGTTCCCCCTTGCCTGTGGGTCTATCATGATTAAAGCGGAGAAAGGACTTAGTGTCCAACTCCACTCTCTACATGGTCTAGAGACAGTGAACCACTCACGGTTCTCTTCCCTTAGGCTATGAGACTTGACCTTCTTTACCTTTTGCAGTTTTTGTTGAAGAGGAAGGAGCTCCATACAATTACTGCACGACCGGAAAGACAGCCCAGCATGCAACACGGAGCAGAGAAAGAGGAACAAGCCACCCTGGGCAAAGGAAGAATGGTGTTGCCCTGCACACCCGATGTCTGCACATTCAGGATTCTCCACACCCCTAGTGAACGCCATCGGGATTAAGACTGTTGCAGGGACCAGAGTTCAACATCCGGCACCAAGAGGAGGTTACAGAAAAATACACGGGTGGTCTTCCCTTGTCTACCATTGCATGCTTCGCTTTAGGGCGAAGGAATATGAAGGAATAAAAATGGAAAAAGACACGAAAGTTTCCGAGCTAATAAACCTTCCTCTTTTATATTATTAAGCAACTTAGTCACACACACAAAAACAAGGAAAGGCAATAATATGTGTGTGTCTGTGTGTCTGTGTGTCTGTGTGTCTGTGTGTCTGTGTGTGTGTGTGTGAGAGAGAGAGAAAATTCTTTCACTCCTAGTTTATCCAGATATTTTCATCCATTCCTTTTTTTTTATATTCCTTAGACATTTCCGCTTTTGTAAGTACACTCCCGACATGTCCGTTCTGACTATACTCTCATGAAGACCTCTCTCTGACACTCCTTCATATTAAACTGGGGTCCCCCCCCCCCACCTCCCACTGACACTTCTCCTCCCGCACTGACAATGGCACAAAGCCCGGCTGCTGCTCTGTCTTCTCTTGTCGTGCCACAAGTACTCTTTCCGGTTTCCTAGCTATTTCCAATACCAGAGTTGCCTCCCTGAACCAATAGATGTTCCAGCCTTAAGTGGGGCTCCTTCCTCTGGTGTAAGATAGACATTGTGGGGAGGGTCTGTCGAAAATACCAGACTTTGAGCTTTCGTCATACAGAGAAGTACAGTTGTGCACAAGGAGAAAAAGAAGACAGGAAAGAACAAGAGCAAGACGAAGAGCAGCCAGAGCAAGAACAAAAGGAACATGAAGAAAAAATAACAAAACCAAGTTAGCTGATCAAGCGGGTAATTAAAATAATTACCTCCTGCTAAAGACTCTTGCAGACATACAACAAAAAGTGCTCAAAGGTCAGGAAAAATGACATGACATTGACCCAATAGTACGAAATGTTTCATAACAGGAATTCATTGTCATTACCTACTCGAGAAACCGATGTAAATCGTCGGCAGTTGAAGAGTTAAAGCGCTTGTAGAGAGAGAAAGAAAGAGAGAAAAAATGGATTTTGGGGGGCAAAGCATCGTGCAGTGTTTACTGATCTCTGATAGCCAATCACCAGAAGACTGTGGAAAGCTACTTGAGTACCCGACTGTTAGTTTACAGGGTGGGACACCTTTTGCAGTTCTAGACCCTTGTTCATGCGCACTGGTTAGACCGTCTTGTATTTTTCATGTTTCTGCAAGTCTGCTGAACAGAGTTGTCGAAGCTGCTTCATTTTACTCGGCATTTGTCCGAATACCCCAGTCTCCCCTTCGTATCTTTTCTTCATGCTTTTCTCCTTGCCTGACTGAATAACTGTAACTGAAGTAGCAACATTGAAAACATTTTTTAAACGGAAACTGCATTTCACCGTTCCTTCCCATCCCCCAGAACATTCGTCACTCGGTCATGAGAAGGGAGGTAATTTTATTCACAAAGCGTGTTCTAGCTGTGACCCCTTTGTTTCTTCTCATCTCCTACTACCCTCCCACCCCAGCATACCCCCAGCTACCCCACCAACGTTCCTCTGGTGCCCAGCAGTCCCCTTCTGACGTCACGGGATTCACGAAGTGCTTGACCCTGCTTGGAGGGTTCTTCAAGATGCAACGACGCGCAGGAAATTTTAAATCGAGCGAAATTTAAAAATTCCAATGTTTCCACATTTCCGCCACCTACTGGTAAACTATTTGTTATTTAAAATAAGACGGATTGCAGAAGAGTGAGTTTGTATGCGACAAGGTGTATAACAACACTGTGTATTGTGAAATGTTTCTTCGTTTGACTTTCAGAAGAGTTGGGACAAAGGGATTCTGAAAGATCCTTGGACGGGGTTACGAATGAACTTTTACCCCCTTATCTTCGATTCTATGTTTTTTTATTATTTCTTGTTTCCTTACTAAAAACCAAAGTTTCGCTAGGCACGTTCGGACAAGCGGAATCGACCGCAGGCAATGTCAGCAAGGGGGGAGCAGATCCACGCAGGCCTTTTGTCTTAAAAGTTAATCTGAAGTTGCGTCCCCCTTCTCCACTTAGGTTCCACCTCCACACCCAACACTCCTCCATTTTGGTCAAGTGGCGACAATTCGGAAAGTGACATGTGGGCATGCTCCGAGGAGCGGAAGCTGGAGTCACGTGACGAACTGTTGGTGCGCGCGCTTTTGATGGACCCCGGCGTGAATACGAAAAGATTCGGTTAAAAAACGTAAAAAGGAACAAAAATTGCCGGGATGCTCTTGAGAACGACAGCTGATTTCTGATGGCGATGTCGCTTGTGAAACGCTAACATGCCGTGACAAATCTCCGATGAAAATAATTCTGTCCAGACTTTGTCCGCCTGCCTTCCTGTCCTTTTCACCTCCGTTTTTCACTCCACCTCCGCCATTCCCTCTTTTTTTTCGATCCTCACCTCTCCTCCCAAACTCTCCGAATTCACAGAATCATCTTGCCTCCCTCTGTTGAGGACCGAAAGAATGAATATTCAAAGAAGCTAACAGTTCCGTTACCACGAGGATTAATTCTATCTCTGAGGTGCTGTGGACCAATCGCGGAAGTCTTCTGCTCGTGTGGCCAATGTCTTCGCTAGACTGATGTCATACACAAGAGGATGTCACTCTGTCTCCATGTCTTCCTGTAGCTCACCAAAAAACACAAGAAAAACATTCTCCAAATTGACAGATCCGAGAGTCTCTCGATGTCCCCCGATGTCAACCCTCAAGGAACGCCAAACTCACTTCCTTCTCTCTTAATTAGATTACCCTTGTATGTATCCGCTAAATCTTCGTTTTAATAAAGTTCAGACCGACCTCTTTAGATTGTCAGTCTGTCTGTCAGAGGAGGACTGGGGAAGGTTCTCAGTCTTAGAGGACAGACAACTTTTCTCACAAACCTTGCATGCAGTTCTTCTACATTCTTCGACGCAAAAGTCTTTTCTTACATCGAGGAGGAAGTTTAATATTCTGCTATTGTATCTTAGTCTATCCTCTAATTTTTCTGAGAAGAAGTGGGGCTTGATGACATATCGAAAGTCAAGAAAGGATTGTCCACTCATGGCCAATAGTAGAATTAAGTCCCCTTTAACAGACACAAGTCTAGAGAGTGACGTGTGAACGTGATGTACTGTGTGATGTATTGATGTATTCTTTCTTATCCTCACCATCAACATCGTCGCCGTTGGCCGTTGTAACTGAAGCTGACGTATGCACAGACCGCCATCTTGTAGAAGAGAATGTAAGAGGGATTTGAGACCTAAGAGGTGCAACTGATCCTTTTCAAGACAGTTCCGTTATTTAAAAACGTTTCATTTTGAATTTTAAAATTTGGAAATTCATCTAATTGCGGTTTAAGGCTCAAAAAGTAGTATATGCCACTGTCATTTATACTTGAGTCGTGTTTTAAACAACTTGTTTTTTCTTGTTTTACGCTTTAGGTTTTTTCTCTCTCTCTCTCTCTCTTGTTGCTTTTGTTTGCTTGTGTTTCCGTTTTTCCTTGTTCGCAGTTCACTTGTCGCCGGCATTTAGACACTTTTCTTTCATTTTACATTTTTTCCCAGAATTTCTTTCACAGTCAACATTTTTTTTACATTTTCCTCCCTTTTGGTTTTCTTTATCTGCCTCCCTCTCTCTTTCCCTCTCAATCATTGGCAGGGTTCATTGTGGCTGTACGTGTTAAAAATACACTTGTACCAGCACGGAGTCTCTTCCTTACAGAGAAATATATATAAATCTATATATACAAACTGAAAAAATATGTATATATATATATACACACAGGCAAGTACGCTCACAAACGCCAAACGAAAGAAAGAAAAACAAGAGGACAAGAGGAGAGACAAATAATTATGGTTCTGTTCCCTCTTTTTCTGACATTTGAAAATGTACTCATCGATGTGTATTTTTCCAAAGCTTGAAGTAAAGTAATCAATAAACAGATTTCATGGTTTTTGTGAACATTCATGCATGGACAGAAACCGTCCTATCGTGTTTTGAAGAAATAAAAAGAGTTGAAAGTGTAGTGCTCCCTTCCTGTACTGTCTGCCAATGGCTTATTTCATTATCATGTCCAGACGACATGATAAACTCTGAGTACATGAAGAGAGCGGCAGGAGAGAAATTTAGAAAGTGTTTCAAAAATCGAAACTAATAAAATAATAACAAAGAAAATAAATAAAGGTGTCGTTTTGCTAAAACATTACATTGTGATTAACGTCCTCCATTTTAAGGTTTATCTAATTTAGTTTGCACAAAGATGTCAGGTTTGGGGGTAAAAACTCCATCACGCACTGAGATCATTATCATCGTGTTTTTATGTTTTCTTGCTTTATGTATTCTTTACAAAAATAATTTGAAACGTGGAAACGTCACTCTGGTATTTATTTATTTATTTATACATGTTCCCTAGACGTCACTCTGGTATTTATTTATACATGTTCGGGGGAGAGTTTGGTTGTAGGTGAGGCCACTGTACTAAAACCATTAGACGTTCCCAGCGTTTGCTTACTTCAGTTCGTCAGTGCGTGCATCGTGCGTGACATCACAGCTTATGTTGCCTTACAGCGAACGTCACTGCCCCAAGTATGGGTTAGCGCAAAGTAGTGTGTCTTGTATAAATTCGAAAAAGTTCAAAAATGTCTTCCTGGCACTCTGGTTAATTCTGCTTTGTTTGTTGTCTGAAAAAAATGCTTCTGCATGCGTGCGTGCCCCCGCACACACACGCACACACACGTGCGAACGTCACTAACGATATCACCATCGACCACCTCAGCCAACATCAAGACACTCACACCGACGGGAATTAACGGATGATAATTGCCTAAGCTTGATTTAGGTAATCCAGTTTGGTCATGCTTCAAAGAAATGCTTTTCACAATTATCACTTTCCCGGATTTTTTTATCCAATCACATTAATTAAATGTTGCTGCTTCAATACATTCCCTCACACCTAAATAACTTTTTCTTCATCGCAAAAAAATGTCTACCATTGAAAGAAATATTTTGAGGTGTTGCGCTTTATACAGAATCTTTTTTGGGAAGGAAATGAAAAGAACGGGATTTTAAAAAAAATTAAATTCTTTCTAAATAAACTGTAAAAACTGCAAAAACTTTCTGTTCCACCTCCGTCAGACCTGAAAATGTTTCTCATCAAGTGAAATGTGTGCTTCCCTCAGATGATCCACGTGTGTGAGGGGCATGTGAGTGTATTTGGGGGGTAGTGAGTGTGTGTGTGTGGAGGTGTCTGGGTAGACGGGTGGGTGTGGATACATGTTTGTGTGTGGGTGGGTCTGTGCGCCGTTGCTTCCATGCTTTCCACTAAGACTTCAGAGTTTCTTTTTGAAAGACTTTCATCCATTACATTAATGTGTTCGCCATTTTCATTACATTATTCCCTCGGCAAAGTCTTGATCAGAAAATTGACGACTTTGCCGAACTCACTCTTCACATTTCTCTCAATACCATGCCTTCCTGCAGAATTAAAAAAATATACATAAATTCTAAAAATAATAACCGACACAGGACTAGTGCAGTTACCTTCAAAGTTTAGTGGCGAAGACGAAAAAAGAATCCAAATGTATTTTAAAAGTGTTGTTGTAATGTTAAAAACTGAGTCAGTCCTCCAAAGCCAATCGAAACTGACTTTTCTTACAGCTTTCAGTGTTTCCAAACATCATCAAAATTTGTTTTTCTTTCATCTTTTCATCTTAAAGCTGTTGAGGGAAGATGAATTAAACTGCTTTTTGAAATGAAGACAATTGCTTGGAAGGTCAGCACGTCAGTTAGCCTTTCGATCACTCTCACACGTGCTCTCACCCGCACCAGACCCTCCTGTGAGCATGCGCAGTCAGTCGCTCTCTCAAGGTTCCACTCTCGTACTTTCTGTCTTCTCTCGTCTCTGAGACTCAGTCGCCCGCTGACAAACCTTCAATGCCATTCTTAGTCTCACAAATATCGACGAAAAAAGATTTTTGTTCCAAGTTTGGCACAAGTTTTTAAATAACCGTTAGAGCGGCCATCACGAGGTCTAATCTGCCAGTAAGCAACACGAGCAGAAAAAAGTCTGAAGTCACTTTTTATGGAGTTTTACTGACGTGTCTGGCGGAATATTAGGGACCACACATACCCGCTTTCTAATCACCACTTTATCTATATATAAATATGTAAACATGTGAGACTTGGTCCTTGAAAGCGGACTTAGAAAGAAGAATGTCATCCCTAGAGATAAGATGCTACAAGAAGTTTTGACTCTTACGAAGACCACATCATTATTGACGAGGTACGAGAGTGATGGGAAAATTGATGTTGTCAGGAACTAATGTTTTATCACGGGGAAACAGCTAGGCATGTAAACAGATGCCACTCGCAGGAAAAAAAAACAAAAAAAAAACACTGTGCGTGAAACGAGATTTGAACACTAGAAAGCGGAATCTCATTGTATTTGTGACCGCTGCGCCACCTGACCGCCCACGAAGTACGAGAAAGACAATCAGGCAGATGACTGAGCTGATAATATTTCGTATTCACGACGAAAAGACTTACATTCAAGTGATGTAGACAGATCACAAGATCATCAGAACTTTCAGAGCTCATTCTGCAGGGAACAGTACGGATAAGTCAGAGAGAAGAAAAAAATGGAGAAACAACATCTAATACTGGTCTGACTTGTCATGCAATGAGAACATGACAGAGAACTGAGAAATCTGGTGAGAGATGTGGCGATAATGCCGTTCCTTTACGACCATTAAGCCTAAAAACAATGATAGCGACTATATTTTGCTTTGTTTATTTCTTTTGACTGCTTCAAGAAAGGAAATTGTTTATCCCTGTTGTAAACAGAAGTAGACAACAAAGACGCATTGTACTGTAGTCATGCTCGCCTGATTTATTTATGTGTTTATTTATTTATTTATTTGTCATCTTTTCTGCCATCTTAAAATGCCCAACCCCTCACAGGAAGGAGGAACACAAAGTTGTTGCTTTATTCATTCGCTCATTTCCAGTTCTCGCTAACTACAAATAATCTCATTACCCGCCTGTCTGGCATCAGATACTAAGTTTGAAAGCACTTAATTGCTTTTGATAAGGCTGCTCTCAAAATTGCGAGGATGGAACGTGCCCGGATGACGCCAGGCGCAGCGACACTTGTCACGACCTACTGCTGCAGCACTCGGTCCCAGGGGGAGATAATGCAGGATGAGGGGGGAGAGGGGAGAGAACAGTCATGTCTTGTAATTCTTGTCCAAAACTTAATTTTCACGAAATACAGACATGGCGGAGCAGGTCTACAATCTTGGGGCATATCTACGCTGTTAAGTTGAAACTTGGAGCTGGGTGTGATCAGGGAGATGAGTGAGTGGTGATCACGTGTTTATGTGTGCGTGCGTGTTTGTCACATGTGATTGTTTGTGTGCGCGTACGTGAGTGTGTGTGTGTGTGCTTTTGCTTGAGAGCATGGCAAACGTGCGCGCTCGTGAAGACATACGAGTGAGATGTAAGTTCCCGGATGTAACCAGGGTTAGCGAGAGTTAGCGAGAGGTCAGCGAGAGGTCAGCGAGAAGTCAGCTGCGAGTTAGTGGGTACGACCGCACTTCTTCCCGTTTGAAGAGACATTAGTGTAAAGTTCTTTTGTTTGTAAAGACCTTATCTCTTGAAAACCCTCGTCAGGCAGAATAATGTTATGTTAGAATGAAGTTCTCTTGTAATGTTTGATAAAGCTGTCGCCGTTGTTTAGATTACAACTAGCAGACACAATGAGCTTCTCAAAATTCACCTTTCATCTCCTTCCTTTTCTTTTTTTATTTTATTTTTTTTTCTTGGGGGGGGGGGGGGG
>SRHC01003134.1:17515-71476 GCA_004794325.1 Pomacea maculata
ATAATAATAATAATAATAATAATAGATTTCTTTAATGAAACATCTTAATTTATAAACGTTGAATACACTGATCAACACATGACCAGACACCTACACACACGTCACGCATCTGAGAAATTCTGGGATGGTTGTAAGATGGCGAGTGTCCAAGCCGACTTGGATGGAAGGAACCAGTCCTCAACGTGTGTATGGGCGTAAACCGTCTGCGCGGCCGTTTTCATGAATTGGATTGTTCCATGTTTTACGAACACGTGACTTGACAGTTTGATTGTCGCCAGCAGAACAACGGACAGAGGCGACAAATGGAATTTCCAGGAAGTGTATACTTAGTGTACACTCCTAGCATATGTTTTAGGGGAGTACTGTGTGATCTTGGAGGATCTGAAGATGATGATGAGGAGAAGGAGGAGGAGGAGAGAAAACTGCTAAAACATGATCGGGTTTATGAAAGTCATCATACAACCTACAACAATATTTACCATCACACACAAACACTCACAAGGGGAAAAACTTCCGTCCCCACGCACAGCAAGTACCGGGGAGACAGAGTCAGACAAGCAGATTTTGTTTATAAATAAACAGATACATAAGGCCAACAATTGTCAGGCGGAAGCAGACATGGCCGGAATGCGGCAAAGTGAGGCGAGTCGTACCCCGCATTACCCGGTGTCTTTTTCGCAACTCGATCTGCGCATGCGCTCTATAAACCAGGTGTGCCGCCAGCTTGGAGGAAATTTCGTGCTTTCAAGCAACGTCCATCTGTAACCGTAGCAGTCAGCAATTTGCGGGGCTACATCCTGAAGCAGACGATCATGTCGACGGGCGTGGAGGGGGGGGGGGAGATGGGAGGCTGCGCGTGCATCCCTCGTGTGGACCGACTTCAGTTTTGAGACCAGCGCGCGCCCAGACTCTGTCTCCGCTTCCAGAAAATTCCGCCAAACGCCTTCCGCACCCAGTGCGTAGGATCGCTACCCGTACCTGCATGTGTATTTCGCTTTCGTCTCACGTGTTGCCGTCGATTATGCAAACATCAGCCCTGGGTAAGAGAGTCTCGTCTACCCAGGAACCCGCTCCCAGCCTGTGATGAATCGAAAGGCGAAACGTTTAAGAATGCTCTTGTTGTGTCAATTTGAACAAAGCGGGAAATTGCTGCAGTTCCTTGCAGCAAGTGGGCGACTTCGAGAGTCTTGGAAAGTACTTACAGTTCTAGGTCCCACCCCATACCCCACCCAGCCTTCACCAGGTCTCCATCCACCCACCTCAGCAATGATTCTCCTTGCCCGTCTCCTACTTCTCCTACGCAGGAGAAGTTCGAATGTCGAGCCTGCATATACTCTTCGTGCTTCTCCTTCTCCCATCCCTCCCCTCAAAACTGCGAACACGGCCCACAACTCAGGAGCTAGGAAAAAAAGGGTTACTCCCCTTTCATATAGCACTTCCCCAACAATCCATCGACTCACCCACCATCTCACCCGAACACACACACAGCATTGACAACGAATGTCATTTTAAAAACCATGCTATAGATACTAAATAGTTCATATATCAAAAAGTTAGATAATTGTTACATGAAACTGTTCTTATGTGCCCGTGGTGTCTACATCTGACTTTTTATTGGTTTTTTTTTTCATACTGCATTGCAAACCGTCTCCTGTTCTGGTTTTTCCTGATTGTATTTTCATCCTGTGGAACCGAAGAACTGTTTGATGCAATATGATAGTGACTGTCTGACCTAAACAAATCACACGGTGTTAGATGGCGTCTGGTGGTCAGAGCTCGGGTGGCACGACATACTGCAGCAGTCACTGCACGGCGCAGACGTTTGCTGCACTCACGTGTAAGATGCGAGTGTCTGACCCTTGAGGTCATTCTTAACCGGGAATAATGCCAAAGTGTCAAACCTTTCAAATGCCTTGAAGTCCCCCTTGCTTCTCGATATATTCTTGGAGAGGAACATACTGCGAGAAACGTATGGAGCCAACTCTTTTGAAGTTGACATCAATCTGATAGCAGGGTTAACAGGAAGAGCAAGAATAACAAGAACAAGAACAAGAGGAACAGGAACAACAGGAACAACAACAAGACCAACAAGAACAACAAAAACAAAACCAACAAGAACAAGAACAACAAGAACAAGAACAACAAGAACAAGAACAAGAAGAACAGGAACAAGACCAACAAGAACAAAACCAACAAGAACAAGAACAAGAACAACAAGAACAAGAACAGCAAGAAAAGAACAAGAACAACAACAAGAACAAGACCAACTAGACCAACAAGAACAAGAACAACAAGAACAACAAGAACAAGAACAACAAGAACAAGAAAGTCCCATTGTATTTACAAACATATTCAGTCTAAGCACGTTGACCAAAGTTCCAATGTCCCAAACGTAGTCCCTAAGACCAGAAGTTTCTATTACCATCACACACAACTTCACCAAACGTTCGTCGACATGACAATGCCTAGAGAACAATTAGAAATTCATGCTTCCATGAAATGTCCTAGTCAGCACAATTTTGAATGTCAAAGCTGAGGATAGGAAACTAATACCTCATATTTAGGTAATGATCTCGACAAGCAAAGCAAATTGCGGTGCCGGAAAAATGTTTGTCGTGACTGGGAGGCTCATTCGTCTTTTTTATCATTTTTAAGAATAAGAGGAGAAAAAACTGGACTGGGAGATAGCGTGTAGAAATTTCGTGCTGCACTTAGAGATCAAAGCTATTTTAGCTAGTTCGCCAACCATCTCCACTTGCATCCCACGGCATGGACTGTTCTGAGACTGTCAACAGGCGGAAACAGAATACCGTGTGTGTGAGAGAGAGAGAACTTGTGTATATGAGAGTGCAACTCTGTGTGTGTGTGTGTGTGTGCGTGCGTGAGTGCGTGCATATTTGTGTTGAAAATTGAATTCTTTTACCGCGTCGCCCATCAGCCAGTTTCAAGGGGGAACACAACACCATCAAACTTATGCACACACAGATTGTATAGTAAGCAAACGGATTGTCATCAACACGACGGATAAATTTTACCAAAAGTCACACCGAGTGTTGAGAGAGAAAGAAAACCTGAGTTTGTGCGCGTGTGAATGAGAATAAAAGAACGCGCACGTGTATAGAAGCCTTTGTCCACTGCGTACAGTTCTGGTGTTTGCATGTGCGACTTCTAGCAGGCAGACTAACAGACACGTAGACGTACAGCATCACCAGGGGCAGAGAACTGTTCCATGAGGACATCAGCGTTTGGACCAGAGAAGGATAAACAACGTCTCTCTCTCTCGTGTTTGCCAACGTCAGAGTCAAGGGAGAGAACACTTAACGTCCCGCTCCGTCCCAGCGAAAAGGTTAGCAGCAAGGGCAGATAACTGGAAGCCAGCACGCACTTCGCTAGTGTCGGGTGGCAATTCCAACAGTTAATACCGCACCGCCAGGGGCAGATAAATTTTATGTCACAACTTGGATAAAGAAATGAGGAGTGGACAAACTGTGGAGCAGTAAGATAGGTCACACACACAAATGAATTTTTACAGAAAGGCTCATAGACAAATCACAAAATGTTCAAAGAATACGAAAATGTTCACACAATGGTCGCTATGGAGGTTAGGTCACAAACAAAATTAATGAACGGTTAGCAACTTGAGAGACAAACGAATAGTTGAATAGGTGGACGAATTAGTGAACTAAGAAACACATAAAAAGGATTCTGCGAAAGTCAGAAAGGAAGTTTGACAGAGAGGACACATATGACTCAGAAAGGCAAATATTTTAAAAGTATCCCCTATACAATTTGAGAAAATGATGCAAAGCTACTCAGAAGGTATTTTTTTCTTCCCAAAACTTCCCTTTGTATTGTTAACCAGAGGTTAAAGCAAACAAAATGTTTCTGTTGTGGGTTTTGAAGTATTCAAACTATCCAGGCATTTCGGCAAACTATTAAGCAAATATTTTCAAAACAGGAGTACATTGTTAGTCAAAATTATGTTCACACTAATGGATTATGTTCTACCGTTTAGATGTTAGCCCAACATTGACTAACCCTGCACGTGTATGTAGTTATCACAAGCTGCTCTTTAAGCTGATATGAAGAAGAAAAAAACTGGGCAGGCAGATGGACATAAAGAAAACAAACAAGTGCATAAAATGTTGTGCTAGTGTTTAGCATTCTGATTGGTGACGGGTAGATAACTCCACTCCTTGACGGCGAGCTCATCATGGGGAAATGGTTCTGTTGACACTTCATCCAGACTGACGACAATCATTGGTGCTGACATTTTCAGGTGAGGCTTTTATTCCCTTCAGCCATCGTCAGACATTAGTGTCAATATTTGGAAAACAAATGACTTTGTGCATGAGTGTGTGCGTGTCGGAGAGAGAGAGAGAAAGTGTGAGTGAGTGTGTTTGTGTGTTTGTGTGTTTGTGTGTTTGTGTGTTTGTGTGTTTGTGTGTATGTGTGTATGTGTGTTTGTGTGTTTGTGTGTATGTGTGTTTGTGTGTATGTGTGTTTGTGTGTTTGTGTGTGTGTGTAAATGAGTGTCCGACAGAACAGCCAACATAAACCTCATTTTAAAAAAATGCCATCAATCCTTAATAATAAATCTTGTTTAATTTATCTTTTCTATCTCAACTTGATATTTTTCATGCCTTCGGTTTCCTTACTTGCCTGTTGTATTTTCCTTTCCGCTGAGGAATATTTGTAGACCTTATTTTAAACTTTTAAGTGACGATCACTAAAAAAAATTCAATTCTTGTTGAGTTTGGGATATTTTTATAACCACATTTGATAGACCTACTCATGCACTCCTTTAATTTGTCATTTTATGGTGCAAAATTCAGTATTTCGAACACTTTGTCAAAGCTGCTACTATCTAGTGGGTAAAGCAAATTGTTTTTAAGTGCAAACGTCGCAGGTTGGGTTTACTTTTTGGATTTTGTTTCCTTTGGTACACTGTTTTGTTTATTTGCTTTTTGTTTGTTTGGTGTTTTTTTGTTTTTTTTTGTTACCTTCTTATTGTGTTGTTGCTCTGGATAAGTGGGTTTAAACGTGCTTGCTCGACATATATCCCTAAGATACATTTGGGGTGTAGGCAAAGTTCAGGGTAAGAGTTTAGCCACTGGTTTTTATTTTGGACAGAATGACTAAGCAGATGAAACAATCGAGGTGAAGGTTTGTTACCCTGGCAACCAAGTTCAGCTGTTTGTGCATGCGTGGAACAGGTCAGTCGCCCAAGTCAGTGTAGAAAAAAAAGGAAAGAAAAGAAAAGTTGCCTCAGGGGTATATTTGAAATTCTCTCTGAAGGTTCGCTGGAACTCCAGGCTGACTCGCAGAACACGCGTTTCAAGACAAGGCCGTTCCTGCAGATTCTGATTCACTCCCTCCCCTCCTCCCATATCCCCCATCTGCTCCCCCACCCGACCTCGAGTTTGTCGTTCGTAAAACTAGAATTAAGGAATTAACACGCGCCACCAGGCTTTGTTTATACGACATTGGGCACAGCAAGAACGGGGGCACATGCCTGTGAGCCACAACCACGAGTACCTGGCTGCAGACAGGAGGGAGGATCGATGTGGCGATACAGCGACAGGAGGCACAACTGTAAATACACAGGACTGGTGCACAGGACTCCACCCTCTGGATTAAACACAATCAGTTTTTGATCGAGTGCATGTAGGTGAGCGCAGGAGGTACGTGCGTGCGCGTGTGTGTGTGTGTGTGAAAGAGAGAGACTATGTATGTATGTGATCATCAAAGTAGACAGTAACATTCTGGATGGAGGTAGGGGAGGGGACTAGTGTGTAGGTGTGGATGTGTGTGTAAGAGTCGGTATGTGTTTGTGCAAGTGTAAGCACGGCCGTGACGATGGTGTACAACTGTAAAGTGGGGCAGCGATGTGTGAGTAACATTATCCTGATGGTAGGAACAGAGAGCGATCATATTGAACATTTTTTTTATTTCCAAATGTTGTTAGGAAGCGTGTTGGCACCTCTTGCCTTTCGTATTATACCGACTGTAGTAAGCACACATTTCTAGACTTCCACGAAGCCTGCAAATTCTGGGACCGCCGCTTTCAAAATCGAGGGTTTGGAAGGAGAATTTGCCATCTATCGTCTTTTCTCTGACATGTTATCTGGGATTAAAGGAGCTACATCACTGGTTAGCTTCCCACTGGTGTCACTGGCAACATCATGTGCATGGCAGTGTGCCCATCTCTGCCCTGTTACACTCACTGTTTTTGTGATAAAAGGAAATTTGGCTCAGGATGGGGATTTTTTTTTTTAATTTTCTTTCCACTTTGTTTCTGCGCATGCGTGGAGGTGCATATGTCCTCCACATCATTTTCTGCAAGTATTGTATGCCAATTTACACGGTTAAATGCTGTGATTTCTGGTAGCCACCTCGTCATTGTATTCCCCACACACACACACAGACACTCCCCTTCTCTACCACCCACTCCCCTGCTCATCTCTGTCTCGCTTCTCCACGTTGACTCTGGTCAAATGTGATGTACAGATGAGAGGAGAAGTGTTGACATCGACAAAAGTCATCCTTTATTCCATCTACTGTGCTGACACTGCGGGCCCTAAGATCACACTTAAAGTCCTTAACACCTTCCATCATCGACTAAGACTCACAAGAAGAAGGAGCAAGGGGACCTAACCTTGGGACAAGTTCCCGGATGTCGGGGTGACGCCTTATTTACATCTGTTTGTGGGGGTCGGCAACGAAATGGATGCGGGATCCTCCATCAGCGACAGACAAGGGATGGGGGATGGGGAGACAACTCTAGGGCGGCAAAGTAATGAAATAAAGGGACAGCACTGCGGCAGATAAATGTCGTATGAGAAGGATGCGGAAGAAGATAACTGGCCCTTTATATTGTATTCGACGCGCGCCCCAGACAGGCTGGGAATCCATTGTTGGCCGATGAAGCAAATCGCGTTTATCCGCGAGATCTGGACGAGATGTGATTAAAATGGATTATGGAGGACGCGAGCTTGCGTTTAGCTGACAAGTCTCGTGCTGAATCGAACTTTGAGTTTCTGGACTGCTGTGTAGTCAGGGTTAGCAAGAGTGGAATCACACAAGTTGTAATGACAGGAAAGTCAAAGAAAAAGATAAAAGAGAATGAAGGTTGCAACTCAGGTGGAGTAATAATGCCATTCATGGTGTAACAGGGGAGGTTACCGTGTGGACCCTAGTTCATCTGTATCGGTAACTTCATTGCCAGCATCTGAAGGCGGGCAGAACTTCGTGTCAGCGAACAACAACACTTAAGATGCAAGATGCCCTGATGAAAGCTCGTTCGTTGAAAAACAAGTATAATATTTCCTTAAATAAATGGCAGAAGCACTTAAAAAAAATTAAAGATTTTAGCTCGTTTTCCAAGTGTTTTACATCTTTAATGGCTTGCTCTCTAAATTTCTCCCTTGAGACCTGTGAGGTTGGATCATTAGCATCTGGTTCAGCTCTGGAAAGTGACTTCCTTCCCGCTGGTCCACACACTGTCAAGATAATTTCAATACACGTGATAAATAAACTGTTAGAATTCTGTGAGAACACTCTGGTCAATACAATGTCAGTACACGCTCAAAACAAAGTCCAGTAAATAGTTTACTGTCAAAACACACTGGTCAGCACACTGATAGCTCACTGTGTGGACATCCTGGTCATTTTATTGTTTAGAACTCGTCAGAGGCATTAATCACATCTTCAAAGACTTTCAGGAACATGCAATACTCGACAATCCCTCCTTCACTCCTTAGGACAGCGGTTATGAACATTCAGAGTCATCCTGCCATCGACTCTGTGATCTGGAGATGGTATGTGTGTGTGCAAGTGTGTACGTGCATGTGTGTGTATGTTGTATGTGTTTTGTGTGTGTGGGTAGGTGTGTGTGTGTGTGTGTTTGTATGTGTGTGTGGGTAGGTGTGGGTGTGTGTTTTATGTGTATGGGCTGTGTGTGGGAAGGATGTTTTTGTGGGGAGGGCGGTGTGAGCTTGCGTCCTTCACAGCACCAGAATATTCACAGATATTTCTACGAGTCCAAGAATCATACAATCTGCCTTCAAATGCTTCAAGAGTGTGTTGCTGTGGCATATCCTATCTGTTATAAGGGTCGTAAAATCCCAGAAAACGCCGAAACATTCCAACTGAAAATCTGATACACGGAATATTTGCATAAGGTCAGAGGCGTGTTCTTATGCCGGGGTCATGGCTCGATATCCCTACAGCCTGAGTGTAGACATGTCCTGCGTCATTTGATGCAGGAAGTAGTTCCTGCGCAATTCCTTGCTTCCTCCCTCTTTTCATCCACCCGTGTCTGCAATAGATGTTACTTCAAGATGACGACCTAGTCATATAATAGCTGTAGGAGGTATAGTGTTTGTGCCGCACTTCTGCTCCCTTCCCGTTGTCGAGGTGTCATAAGGTGGAACTGGTTACTGTGGGGAACAGGTCAGAGGTTGAGGTGACGTTACATCGATGACGCAGTGGTCAGCCTTTGCCAGCGGCAATCGCAACCCTCTGGCCATCTCCGCACCCATTCCCTGACAGACCTCAGATAAATAAAGAGAATAGAGCTCTCCTCCTTCCCTATAAAAGCGTTTGATGGTTACAAGGGGAAGTAACTGTACGGATGAACAGGCGAGATAACCGTTGTCGCGGAAGTAGTAATGGTTTAAATATGCTAATGAAAATCAGCAATAGTCACAGGAGCTTATCTCAATCATGCCTGTAGGAATGATAATTATGAGCAGTGAAGTCTGTCGACACAACTATCAAATGTAGTAACGGCTATAGACTTGAAAGGCCGCCGAAAGCCACCACGGGCCCCGAGGCAGACGAACTTCCGAGATATCATTGAAACATTTTATAAACATTTCAAAAACACCAGCATAGTTCTAATAACGTTTAAATTTTAAATTTAAATGGAACATCTTAGAGACATTTTTCAAACATTTACGAAAGAAAAAGCATTTGTCGGTGGAGAGTAAGACAAGGAGAGCTTGTTTGCATCAAACGCCATTCAAGTGTCTGTTAGCAGAACTCGTTTGTGTCTAGTTTATTGTTTGAAAGCAACCGAGGGACTATCGGCTGGTTTACCTTCCAAAGTGTAGTATCTGTTCTTATAAGCTTAATATCTGATACTATCTGAGGACTTCGATATTAAGCGGACTTTTTTTTACATTGAAGGAGTATTAGGAGCTTGCACCATCTCTGTCACGGTTCGACCTAGTATTGCAGCACCTCCAGGATCGGCCCACTCCGTCATTAGGAGCAATTATATTCAATGTCAAATTAAAAAACACGTTTAACTGCCGTATCGGTGCATAGATTCCGTGGTCTGTGGTCTGTGGTCTGTGGTCTGTATTATTTTGCTAGACGTTTAAGACCATTTGTTTAATATTTTGATAAAATTTGTTTGCAAACGTTACTAACACATTACTGAAATGGGAATGATAAACATTTCATAAACATTTGCTAAAAACGTTATACAAAAAAACATTTTGTAAACGTTTATAAAATGTTTTAATACTATCTGGGTTTCCGGCTCCATTGCAATCATACAGCAGCAATGTGTGTGTCGGGGGAAGTGGAGGAGACAACGCTCATTTAGTCCTTACCCAGTTCTGTTACTGCCAGATCGCCATACACATAAACATTATCGTGTACAGCTTATTTTCTTGTATGGGTGATATACAGAGCAGAAATAAACTTTGTCTTTATGCGCATGTGCAGACGATGCCAAAAAGGTCATTCCACCCCAGACTTACGACTGTCGCCCTGTGTGGCGGTGTCTCAGAGGACCGTTAGTCATTGCGAAAGTGTAAACACACTGTATTTAAACTCCAGATTTACCAAATAATGAAGGCTTGTTTTAAAGTTGATAAATTTTGTACAGCTCACGTGAAAGTTTCCCCGTCTACCCGCTCCATTCTTTCCTCTGACGCCACCATGAAACATTTATGAGACTCACTGTTTGCGCCACAGCAGTTTAAAAAGTTATTGTAATAATTCGTTTTATTTTGTCGGTTCGGTAGTAGTGTGTTACTGGCGCTAATACATGATGTTTCGTTTCGTTCACGAGGATTTTCTGTGTAGACTAGTGAAGTTGTGTGTCTGGTGATGGAGAAGTGGGAGAAGTACACAAACAATTAAATATTTTGAAATTTTTCGAGGCACAAAAGTAGAAATATCTTTAGATGTACCTATTACAATAGAGGGTGGTGGGTAGAAATGGTGGAGTACAAAGAACAATGGAAGCATGCATTATGCTGCACGTGTCCAAGTAATGTTAGCACAGAATGAAATTACCCTGGTGACGTCACACCCCTTGCCTACTCGACCCTCGCCTCGAGATAGGGAATAGCATCAATGACACTTGAACACAGGCTGGTATGTGCCCGATAGTCACTGGTCGCACCACGAGAAAACAAATCACATGACAGTTAGTAAACAGGTTCTAACTACTTTCTGCATGAATACAGCCTCGTTCGGAAGAAGCGCTGAAGCCAAATGGAGGCGAATTCAAAATGACTCGTTACGACGCTTGGAAAATCGTTGTAACTTCTGTCGAAACAGCATCGTACAGTAGTATGGCTACATATTTTATAGGGCAAACCTGTTTAGTCAGTCAGCAGCCCGTTTGACAAGAAAAGTAGGGAGCGATGGAGCGATGGTGCGATGATGTAAGGTTTTGCCGAATAGCCAGCTCGACCTTTGATTAGCAATCTGTGGAAAGGCACAGTGGGCGAGAAATGTCAACACGGTTGTTGTCACAGCTCCGTCCTACCTTTCAAACATCAGGGTGCTTGCAAGATCAGTGGATTCATTTGGCTAAGGATCTGTACAAGTCTTTTCACACACACACACACAGAGAGATTATTGGCAAGGCAACTTTTTCCACACCGATTGCAATATTGAAACATGAAGTAACTACATTGAGACTTTTTGTTTGTAACATCATCCTCTGTCAATCCAGTATTCTCCAATTCATTAATTTTTCACAACTGTGGTCTTTGCATCACTGCACGATCTTGAATCCAGGTGTCAACTTTGTATCACTGCCACCCAGGGCTGGCAGTCAGGTCTCGCGTACGACTGTTGAGAACCGTTACTCCACACCACAACATGGCGATCAGCTGTTTCACATCCGACTGAAAGTAATGTTTGCTTGGATATGATTCCGAACCTCGGTATGTACCATGCAACCACAACTTTCCATTTAACTTGCTTTTTCCTTTAAATCATTGGCTCACGCGCAGCCCGTTACTAGTTTCCTACCTTCAGGGTGAGTCCCTACCATCAACTATTTAGTCTCCACCACTACAGTACCCGACATTTCATTGCTTCGAAAAGGAACTGAATTCAAGAACACAATGTTAGATTTTTTTTTTTCAATCTACTAGCAGACAAGATGAAAATGTTTAAATCCAACTTTAACCTAAACCTGTATTGTAGCTATTAAACAAAACACATAACAGCTTTAACTGTCGGGTGAGTTCAGGTACTTACTGGGTGAGTACAGTTATTTTGCTCCATGGTTGTGACCGAAATATAGGTAAAAGGTTCTAAATATTTACAAATATTTTACAAAAGCTGAATACATATATTTACAGAATATGTACTGATTTAGAAATGTTTGTGCATTCGAGCATTTCTCAGTTCTTTTTGTGTACAGTTCAAAATTATGTTTAGAGATAGAAGTTTGTTTACTCTACCCATGCCTACGATGAAAATACAAGATACAAATAAGCTGATAATTAGTGACAATATTACATTATTACTCAGAGTTGATAGAGTAAACGAATTATACCACATTTCTCAGCACAGAAATTACAATTGAAATAAGATATGTCTTTATGTGAAGCTTTGGTCTGCATTATTTTTTGTTGTTGTTATTCGAATGTCGTTACTTGACAATAAGCGGAAAATCTGTGGGCCTCACATTACTAAATATGAATTACTATTAATTAACTTTTGATGTAACATTTTATGTAAGACCTTTTCCACAAAATTGGTCGAGCGTCTGTCCAGACCTTGTGTAAGAACGACTTAACGGTCTGACGCAGGACAACGGTCCGGCACTGACTCGCATCTCGCCCCTGTATTATCTCATTGCTGCCATGACACTTTCAGCCTCTGCCCCGCTTCATGAATTTGTATTCGCAGGAATGTTTGACCACGTTTTGCAAGGGTGTCGTGTGGTTTTCACCTGTGAAACCTGCGATCAAAACTTTGTTGGTGCGCGACCCGGTTAAGAACGGACTTAACGCCCTCGTGCAGGAGGACGCGACCACAGGAACTCGTCGCCAGACATCATTCCAGGTATCCACTTCCAGACGGTCACGTGCTCGTCCCCTTCCTCCAACCACCCACTCAACCTTTAGTCCTGTTCCCACGACACCCCGGGTGCATGATGGGAGCGCGAGGAGGTGGCGTGCGCAAGTCGACACGCGCCGGTCTACGAGCGTGCTGCGCAGGCGCACGTTTTGCTTCGCGGAGCACGGGCAATTGTTGCCATAAACAAACAGCGCGGCAACGGACCTGCTGCCGGAGCCCAGCCCGCCCCCGGGGGAGGGGAAAAAAAAGATTGGAGAAGCGAAGAGTTGGAGAACTAAGTCGTAGTTCAAATGAACACACAACTGACAGGTTTGGGGCGCCAGTCGGCACCGGCTGCCCGTTCTGTTGACATTAGCGTAGCTTGGACGCAAGCAGTCATTGAGTGCTCGTAGTTCAGAGGTCACTTTGACAGGTCGCTGCCTCGTTCTCGCTCGAGGTTGTTGTTTGTTTTTTTTTAACCTCTCGGTGGTTCCACGTGACTCAGAAAACAACTGAGAAGAACTTCTTGCCCTGAAAGGAAAATGCAATTCCGAATAATGAGGGCAAGTCGTCAATTATTCCGCGCATGCGCAGTAGACACACTTCGGTGATTAAAGCGGAAGCGAGGGTTTAGACTATTAATCACTCAGTTGCCTGTACCGAGATAAATAAATGTAAAGGGACAGATGGAAAGGATCACTGCTATGCTATAAACTGTCACAACGGTACATTTAGAAGAGAATAGCTAGTATTGTCCACTTTCCCGATGGCAGATGCCTCGGAAGTCGAAAGATGACAGTTGTGGTTGAAAATAATACTGAGAGAGAACTTTGTGATGACAGCAAATTCAGTGGTGTGCGGTCGACATTTTGTGTCAGGATTTGAGATAAATGACCCTTGCTGACTTAGCTCGACCCTAATATGACATCCTTTGTATGAAAGCCACTGAAAACAGAAGCATCACGGTTACGAGCAAAACAACTGTTTACAGTGTGAACTGGAACTTCTTTGACAGATTCGGAGGACAGGAGCGTCTACAACATCCGGCATGATTCTGAACTAACAGGGCGGAGAGAGCCTTATAAGTGTGAAATGAATCAGCATTGTTGCAAGATGTACATTAATAAATGTCAACAAAGCTGTTAAACAATAAATATTTTATTACAGGAGTGGATCCTTTCAGAATAATGGTTTGCCTACTGTCTTTAAATTTGAATTTTTCCAAATAAACTAGATGTACATAAAGCTACAATTAATTATTACAATTTTATTTTACACATATATACACAAAGATGGTAAACAATTTTCGAACATTAAGAGGAGTCTGTCTGTACATCATATAAGTATATATAATGGTTATTTATTGAAACCTCTGGCAATTCCTGGTTTAGTTGATTAATAATATGCTGTTATGCCCCAGTTATTGTACATCTGTAGTTCAAATGAGTGTAAACGGCTTTATTCTCTCAGCCTCTCCACCCCTCCTGTGTGCGAAGATCTGTCGGGTTCTCATCCCTCGAAAAGAAAGGTTGTGACGATTGCAGCAGTCGGAGATGGAAGAGCCAGACACAAGCAGACCGTGGCGAGCTCTTTCGTTGGTTGACCAGACTATATCCAGATTCGCTTTCATTGGTCTGCTTTGTTTCTGCTACCCACCACCTGACATTATTACTTCGGCAAGAGCAGGCAGCTAGGACAGCGACTTTGTTAAATTCAAACCTTTTCTTTGATTCACATCGCTCTTTATCTCTACCATTGAAGGTGAGCTCGTTAAGCTCGTGCACAAGGCCCACGGAGAAAGACTGCCATCAGCTAAGCCACGGACACACGCAGGACCCCCCTTTCCGGTTTGCGCACGGCACTAAGAAAAAACTATGTACTGATTGGTAAACAAAATACTTTCGTTTACTTCAAAACACGTTTAAGTTGTTTGTCTCTAAGTTATTAGACTGTATTGAGAAATGTCTGGCCTAAGGTTCAGGCTGGACAGTTTGCACTGGATGACAGCCAGCGGTCCCACAAATCCTCAGACATGAAGCAGCCTGACCCCTGGTGTCCTCCCTTTGAACTATCTACGTCGTGCCAACATCAATCTTGAAAATATTTTTTGCGGAGCATTTGAAAAATTTTTATTTCCAATGTCATTTTGAGTTAAAAACTCGAATAAAACATTTGCGTTTCAGTAACAAAACTTATCTGTCTAGATCTCTGTTCACTACCTTCCGGCGTGGGCCCACCACAGTCCCTAGAACTTGCCCCCACCAACAGCGATTGGCGACAAAGGACAGGCGGCGACACGTGACACGAGAGGGTGAGGGCGAGTTTGGCTGTTTTGGGGATAGAATCACTTTGGGAGGGAAGGGATGAGGGAGACAATGTATGGCGAGATAAGAAGTGTAGATCATATATGTCTACAAAACCTAACATCACCCTCTCGTGAGCGTGTTTACTGCGAGCTTACAGACACTGATCACGTGTTCAACATGTTTACTATTATTTAACACTCGACTATCGTCAATTCATCACGTGTAAACACTATTTTGGTCACAGGTGACCTGTAGATGGCGCTTGGACTTGTCAGGTACTCGCATACCGTGATGTATACCGTCCGCCATCTTCCACCTGGACAAGTGTTTGTCTTGGAGGTGTTTGTTTCAGGGCTTTCGTTATTAATGTGAGAAACGGAAGAGAGTCTCTCTCCAGGGGGAGTGGGCACTAATTTCCTTGAGCGCATGAGCAAAATTACCAGAATGGACCAATGAAATATGTGATGGTGTTTTCCTTCGTCGACATTAACGTCTGGGTCATGACCTTTCGATGGTAAAGAAAGTTGGACGGTTGGGGGCTTGATTTTCAGCAACAAAAGACGAACGCGCATTGTTATTAGAATCGGAAAAACAATAAATTTGACTACGTATCAAGCCTACATAAAGGATCAGACACATACACGACACATTTACACCAAAACTCTATTGTACACAGCAATACACATCTCGATAAACTGACAGCCAGACGACAGATCCCCATTTTTATGTATCTGAAGGTCATTCTAGTAAATACAAAGCTTCGGGTAGGAACACTCCCATAAGAAAACTGCTTCTTTCGTTGGTTCCCGCCCCTCTATAACACCTTTCGTTTTACTTGGGCTGTTGTTTGTTTACGTTAGTGAAAAAGTCTAAACATGCTGTGGTAACAATTGCCGAGAGGGAAAGGACATAGTGGAGTGACGACACAGACGAAGCGAGGTCAAGGGTCAATCAAATGCAGTACCATTCCGTACCTGAGCATATCGATCCGTACTACACAAAAATTCTCGATCGATCACCCGATCACGTGGTTAGCAACATCCTCCGGCACCGCGCATCAGGGGCCGCTATCGGATAGTCTGACGGCGATTAAGGGGAGGGAACCGCCAGCCGGGCTGCTGGCTAGCTCTGGTTTCCCAGCGCTCACAAGTCGGCTGCTTCTTGATTCCAGCCTATCAATTACAGCCACGACCACCTCATCGCTAATGTCGCTCGCAGTTTGGAGTCTCCAGCTGTCACGTGACGCAACCTGCTACCTTTCAGTTCGTTTGTTTGTTGTTTTTTTCTATGATGCTGTCCCGCCCTCGTTCTACACTCAGTCCTCCGTCCTTCCTCCTGATCATCCGCGCGGGTGAAGTGTTTGTGTGCGCGTGTGTGAGTGTAGGAACAGTGGGGTGGACATGCGTACGACTGTGTTTATCTGTCAGTACTATTCTAATTCTCTGTGCTTCAGCGACGATAATCTTCAGGAGTCGAAATACTGTTATCTCTGCGGTTAGCAACAACAAAGCAATATTTATTCAATCCTGACGATGGAAAGATCACATTTTTTTAATTAAACAAAACATATACAAAACATAAAATACTACCACATAAAACAATTTGCATAAATAAATCAACATATCAACATATCCCTGGTGATGAAAGTTCATATTTTATTTCTGTGACCAGAGGCAAAGAATGTATGCGCTGATTTAAAGACACGCCTCTGATTTAAAGATCCACACACTGGTGTCCTGTGTCCTTCTGTTGCCTTACTTCCAAGTATCTTTGTTTACAGCCTCTTCTGTACACTTGTCACGCTAAAACAACTCGTCTCCTCCCCACAGCTTCTGCCAGTCACAACTCAGAACTATAATTATATGGAGGTCGTCTTAGCTGTTCATCTGCGGCTTTACTCATTAAGCTTAAGCTGCTGACGACCAGAGGAGTTAGAAGCTGACCTTTAGGTTTATCATCTCAAATACTGTCTGTGAAATATGTGCATGTTGAATGTAAATTGAATAAAGTCTCTCTCTTTCTCCCTTTCCCATTCACTCCTCTCCAGTCTAGTCCAAGCGATCTCAATATAAAGTGACAAATAAACATCTCAGACTTACAAAAACCTCTTGTCCAGTAAATTTACAACAATCACTGTCCGATGCGGACTTCTGTCAAAGAAGTGAAATTATTAATAAATAAAAAAAATTACGGACCCACTATTCTTAACAACTGTGGATCTGTTTACAAGCTTTATAAGAGTTTACAGGCCTCCAAGCATAAATCTGTCTTCATGTTCCGCGTGCAGGACAAGGAGGACATCAATACAGACTAGTTCCCGATCGTTGCGGAAGGAAGGACTTGTACGCCCTCTGTCGACGACGTAGCTCCTCCTTCAAGGCCTGATACTCTTCCTTGGTGTACTGGTGCTTCCGCTGATGCTGAGGCTAGTTCACAAAGAGAAACAGAAAATATAGGGAAGGACTACAAAGAATATTTTAAGACTCCAGTACAAGCAAGAGTTTCTATGAAGACATCGGGTTTGTAAAACTTTTCACACCAAAGACTTTTTGTCAAAAAAGATTTAGAAGGACGAGGAAATTGGATCACAAATGTGGACTTAGAAGCCCAACATAGCTGATGTCGTAAGCAGGAAAAGGGAAAGAGAGAGAGAAAAAAAAGGATGGAGAAAAAAATGGTCATGGAAAACATCGAGCATCGCATCTGCATCTTCACTAAAGTTAAAAAAGCGCGGACAGAGTTTTTGTGTTTAATCGCGAGCTCACCTTCCTGAAGGAGGTGGAGAAGGTGTGGCTCCACAGAGGCCCGGCACTAATATCTGGCCTGGGAGCTGGCAAGCTTGCAGCTTCTTGTGTCATGAAGAAATAGAAATAAACAAGAAATAACAAATAAATTACAGTGTCCACTCTGACAGGATTAAAAACTGCTGGGGACAGCAAATGGAGAGAATGAGCGAGCGTGTGTGTGTGTCCGTGCATGTGTGTGCCTATCTTTGAGTGTAATTGTATCTGTGTGATGTGAGTGGATGAGAGTGTGATATTTGTGATACATATTTATATATATATGATTTATACATGTGGTCTATGTGTCAGTGTGGTTTCTCTCCCTCTCTGGATGTGTGTGGGTTGTAAGGGAGGGGATGGAGAGATGGGATAGACTTCCCTTTACCAGACATCCAAATAATTATTCTATCTCATCATCGCCATCGTCGTCATCGTCACGTTTTGTCAAGTTTTGACAAGCAGATGAGACTTATTTGCCCCTATGCCTCACACACACTCACACTCTCACACTCTCACACTCTCACACTCTCACATTCTCACACTCTCACATGCAGCCGACAGAATTACTATTTCCCCGATTTCTCCAAACTAGAACCACTAAAAGCATTCTCTAATACTTTTTGCAATGAAAAGGAACAACAAAAGCGCTCTAACATTTGCTTGAGAAAAAGCCTTTAGAGGGTTAGATATAGGAAAAGAGAGAGATAGAAATCATCTGAGAAAAACATTATTCCGAACAACACTAAAGCTATTTTGTTAGCTTACTGTAGCTATGTAGGCACACTGAAGTAACTGTCTAACAAATAAAACTATTCTACTTTCTAATATTTACTTTCAAGAAAGCGAAACTACTCTCATCTGTTAAAACAAGGAATAACTGAGAATTGTCATTCACTCCAGCTGGTGATGCCTCGCTACAAAGACAAAATACCTGCAAGCACTTGCCAGTACAATACTTGCTTTAGGTTCTGCACTTTCTGCGATTCTACTCTAAAATACAGAAGCAAAATAAACAAAGAAAGGTCAGTGTGTCCCGGGATTTCTCTCGGCACTACAAGGCTGTGACAGGCTCTGAGAAAACTGTGTGTGGAGCTGATATACACACACCAAGCGCTTCAAGCTGCTTCAAGAGAAAAAAAAAGGAAAAGGGACAAAACACACCTTCATAAAAGTTGCCAGGTAATTCATTAGAGTTTATGTCAAACAGTGGTTCTCTGTGAAACAAGGTACGAGACATGTTTTAAACACATGCTGAGGACATGCACTTTGAACACAAAGTAAAAAGAAATCGAAAGAAAAACAAACAACAGAAACAAAAATTTAAATGACATCATTAATGAAATATTTATGATACTCTGACCCTGCGCGCGCATACGAAACACTAAACTGTATTTAAAAACGGAAGAATAATTAAAAGGAGAAGGAACCTCGTGTTTGTGAATGGAAGTCTTTGATTCGAAAACTAAAATTCATCCCAGCCATGCCAGGAGAGGACGCAGGGTTCTAGGTGTTTAAAAAAAAAGAAAAATTACCATGGGTGGTTAGCAGGTTTACTCATTTGACACTTGAGGTCTGTGTGGCTGACATCTTTGTACACGAGGTGATGTTTGTTGGCAAGTATCGTGAGAAGAGGGTGGGGAGATGGGGAGATAGTGTACCTGGCATTTAGCTTTACCTGGATTTACCTACAGCCATTAGATTGCCATTGCCCCTCACTACAACTTATCAGTAAGCCAGTAAAATAAAGAGCTGTGAGGTCCAGTCCCGCTCTCTGCACACGTAGCCTCTCTCTGGACGTGAAAGGTGTTCACGAGCTGCACTACCTCACCGCGATTTCGCCTCAGGTGTTGGCGAGAAACACCAACAATCAATTAAAGGTTTTGTAAAATGATGCTCCATGGTGCTGTAATGTATGCTGAAGCACAGCACTTGACCGGCATTTGTTTTCGGGAGGATGCTGATGTTTCAGCTTTTCTGATACAAATTTCTGTTTCGCCTGCAGGAAAACCCACGTTCTGCGACACGAAAAGTCTGTTTGCACGAGAAGTTTGGCAAACTTCCTAATCAAAGTTAGCAAACTGTCTTTCACATATACTAGTCTGCAATCAATCACATTTCAGAAATCTCTAATGCGTGGGCAGAAGCACTGTTATTGTTATTGTTGTTGTCATTGCTGCTGCTGCTAGTTTATCCCAAACCGATGTCGACATTTTCTGTTGTAAACCCTTGCGACCGTTCTTACAAAGTCGTTAAAAATTCTTTCAACATTCATTGTGGTTTTCAACGTGTTCTCTTGACGGTTACATAAAATCTGCAAAGCTGGTCAACCGTTCGCCCAAATGTGTCCAGTTAAGACTGTCCTACTAAAAACCTTTAACCCAGCAACTAGTCAACTGTAAAAATTCAAGGGGAAGAACACACCTGATCAAAGGTGATCGCGAGAGATCAGGAGAAACTTTTGGTCGTTTGTCGTCCTCAGGAGAGATGGGGTCGTCAAGGTCGGCTGTGAGTTTCATTCCTTTATCCCGACCTCTAACGTACACTTTGTTGCCGGGCTTCGGTCTGTTTTCGTCCTACAAGAAAAATAGCTATTAATAATAGTGATCTAACGAACAACAGCAACAAAAAGAAATGGATGAACAAAAAAGCTGAGCCACTGAATAAACTCATGAACGAAAAAAGACAAGAACAAAAAAATTGACGAACAAATCAATGAATGCTCGAGAGCACCATAAATAAATGAATGAACACATGGATAAGCTCATAAACAAACTCATGCGTGAACAAAATGAATGAATAAACACATAAATAAAATGAATTCACGAACGAAGACATGAAAAAATGAACGACAGAGCCATTGAACCAAATCAATGAACATACGACCAAACAAAACAAACACATAAAATAAATAAATAAAAAATGAACTCATGAACAGATGAACTAATAAACAAGCATAAATGAGTGAACAAACAAAAGAAAAAATTAATGATTGAACGAACAGACTTCGACAATGGCCAATGAGGACGAAGCAACATTTAGTCCAGCTCTGGTTATTGTCTTTACATCGGCATGGAAGCGGTGAAGCTTGACGACACTGTGGAAAGTCCTGCTGAAGCTGCTGACTGCCAGACCACCCGGAACAACCACAGGGGCGACATTTAGAGGAGGACCCACACCCAGTCCTGCTGTCCCCTGGTTGCCCGTGGAGTCGAGACTGCTGTGCCACTGCAGCAACCGTTGCTCCAGGTTGGACAAGGCGGAGTCGCTGGTGGCCCAGTCACTCTCCTGTGAGCAGATCCCTTCACGACCCTCTGTAGTCTGTCACCATATCAGCCAGATGTCACATAATGTCTGTTGGGACGTGGACTAATTTTTTTTAGTTTTTCGCGATGAGAGGAGAACTATTTTGTTGGGATAGGGGACAAATGTCACTTGGTGTGTCGTGATACAGGACTTATTCAAGTTGGTTTAACAGGATGGAAGAAAAAATATCTTTCTTGTCATGGTACGGAGGCAACTGTTTTGTAAGGATATGGAGTAAATGTTGTTTATTCTGTCAGGTTCTGAGAAACGTAATGTAATCTGTCAACATAAAAATATTTCTGGATTTGTACTAAGAAAAAAAAAACTAGCTGGTCAAATTAAGATCTGCCAACTGTGAGAAAAGAAATTAAGCCAATTTTGTCCACACATTCTGAATAGAAAATCTGACTAATACCATTGGAAAAAATCTGAAAATAATTCCCTAATATAACTATTTCGAAAAAAAAACTTGAAAGCATGAACCGCTCAAAAATATCCATCTGGACGAGAGTCACTTGCCCCCTGTGTGTTTTCGTAGTCTCTGTTGTCGCCAAAGGTCTGATTATCACTGTACCCATAGATGTTGACAATGTGACCATCACTGATAGATGCCGTGTCGTCTTCGTACAAGAACCGAGAGTTGTCTGCCAGTGGGGTTCGACCATACTGAAACAAGACCAGAAATAAGTCCGTTCTTTGAGTCACGGGATGGAACATTCAGCTATGGCTCACCCAGATGATGCGGAATACTATATCTACAATATATACTATATCTACAAGTCAGTGCACCACAAAAAGATAGTCAGGTGTACATAGCCTCAATTTTGATGAGATTTTACGAAGCTTTAAAATTATTTTAAAATATTTACAAGGCTGCTCTTGAGCAAAAAGTATGACTCGTGTAAATAAATTTTTTGGGCGTCTACGAATTGTGCAGAGCTTCTATGAGGAATCTAGGAAAATTCTGACGAATAAACCATGTGACCAGATATTAGTTAATTAGTAGTGATTGAGATAACGGACATTTTAACTGCACAAACGCCACCTCGAAGACAAGATTGATATCTGCCATAAACACAGCAACACATCCCTTGTCTAGTTTGTCGGCTTTCACAATCATATTCGAGGTCTTTACTCTTTCTTCTGTCATTACCACGTTGGTCTGTGGCTGTTGTGCCACGCGGTAGGCGTTGTTGCCGCTGGGTGTGGCTTTTTCTCGTTGTTGTCGCTGCTGTCTTTCCTTGGCTTTCATGCGTATGAGGTAGAACACACTTCCGGGGCCGTACAGGTTGACCAGCGGACCTTAAAAACGAGAGGATTCATTAAAAAAAAAAAACCACTCGAGCATCGGCTTGTGATCGCTCCACATCTCGTGTTGAAAATAACAATAACAAATAACCTTCGTTATAAAGCGGTTATCGGTGGTCAGCATTATCAAGCTCGAGTATATTAATACAGCTCTCGACAAAAATCTAAAAGCTCCAGTTTGTATGTAATGATATGAACGCTATTAAACTAGTTAGAAGGTGTCTATATTCTAATAAATAAATACACAAAAAATACATAAAACAATACGTAAATAAATTCTCAAAGCATGCAAATCAAAAAAGCTACTGGTCTACCGTACAATGGGACCTTGTCTTAAACATCGTGGGTACTAACTGCTCAAACATAATATGTCCTTGCACGACTACTGAAGCCGTTATAAATCATGAATAATTCTGCAAATTTAACATGTAACATAGGCAGTTTATTTACCGGATCCTCTCAAGAACACAGACCACTTACAAATGGTGTAGAACAGTCAAAGAGATCGTCAAATGAGCCAAAAGTATACTCTGTACCTGTTGAGGCCCAAATGTCATGCCACTGAGTGTTACCGGAAGTGGAATATCACATCCAGGATGATGTAGAAAACAAAGGACTTTCTGGACACGACCCACAGGTGGACTGCACTAGAAGCTCAAATATTGCATGCATGCTAGGATAATACAAAGTCTTTGCTGTCCTTAACATGTGGTGAGTGGATTTGTTGTCAGCCTACTATCAAACTCTACTCCAAAGGGATCTTTAGTTCTTGGTGGCCATACACTTTAAACTTCTGTACGCGGTGAGGTGTTCATGGCTACAGGATGCAAAACTTTGAATTTCTCAATCTCGTTTTCTAAAGCTAAGAACAACCTGCGTTCCCCATCTTTACCAAACCATGCAGTGTTTGAAAAAGCTGGTATTTTTCATTGAAGTCATTGCTGAAAAACTAACGCCGAAAATAGCAAAAACTTCCAGACGAAGTACATCAGATGAAAGTAAAACTTTTTCTTGTCTGTCGGTGTTGTCAGAAAGTATAAAGGATCCCTCGCTTATCCATGAGTTCATTCTAACGTTTGATTTTCGTTTATATTTTTCGCCACCTCCCCTGGTCAGAATAAATTTTTTTTATTTTTTTATTTTTTATTTATTTATTTATTTATTTATTTTGCATGAAGTCTGTGCTTGGCATATCTGTAGTGCCAGCCATTCAAGGAATCAACAAAGGTTGTGGTCTCTATAAGAGGCATCGACGCTGAAACGAGGGAGGGTGACTACAGTGCCTATCATGTGTTTCTCTCCGACAACATATGTAGGTCACTTCTCGGAACTGCTCCAAGTCGACTTCACTAAAGGAGCCAATTATTTTTCAATCTTATTCCAGTGATAACGAAACAAATGGTTACAATCTGAGTTTGTGTTAAAATCAGTTGCTTTTTTAAAAAACTGATACTTTCCTTTATTTCGCTGAGGATATGAAAGTCTTAATGTACATCTGTCCAGTGGATGTGTTTGGAGAAAATGCTCACTGTTTTGAAATCTTAGATGAAAGTATTAATAATTGGAGACCACAGGACACATTATAAAACGGGCCAACAAAACAAAGTCGCACGAGGTAGGTCTAGATAAGTCAGTCCCGTCCTCTGCTCTCTACATTCTTCATGCTTTCATGGACGCACGTGCTACAAAGCGCGCGGGAATAAATATGCACTTCATGCTTTATGGGACAAAGCTGCTTGTTTCTGTAGAAAACAAAAGCTTGAAAAGCAAAGAAACAGAAGCAATAAAATGAATCAAAATGTGTTATATTCTACATTTCTACATAATTTATTTATACATGCATTTAATGGAAGTAGATCATCTACGCAGACATAAAACATTACGATCGTGATCATTTGGAAGCACAACTGTTAAACTGTCAATACACCGGTAACATCAACTGGATTATTTACATAAAACCATAGTAATACAATATTGTTGGTTTCTTCTACTTTCAAGTCATTAAAAATATTTTCTATTGCAGCTATATATACTACTAGCATGCACAGCAGACTATAAATAGAAGGAAGTATTAATACAGCATCTTTAGTGTCTATTAACATGCATCTAGAAATAATATCAGAATATGAAATAAGTAATTGTCATTCCATGCATAGAGAACAAGAAATAATATCAGAAAGGGAGATAAGTCGTGGTAACTCGTTGAGTGGAGTTACTTCCCTTGCACTGAGTCTAACAGTTTTGATTTTCACTGCGACGTGTCGAGGTGAGATGTCTGGATACAGGTCTTGAGAGCTTATTTCCTGTACCTACCTTTCCGTAAATTATCTATCTGCCATTCTGTCTCTGGGTTGTAGGCCCCTGGCGTCTGGCGACCCCGGGCTCGCATCTGTTGTTGTTGCAGTTCGCGCATTTCTCGTTCCCTCTCGTCTAAGGTATACAGGATGTAGCGGTACAACGGAATGCTGTCGTCTGAAAGTCTAAATAAATCACACACTGTGTGAGAAGTACACACTAGGGGAAGGAGAGAGGCAAAGAAAAGGAGAGACAAAGGGAGAGAAAGAATGGGTACAATAGGGTGAGTCAGGAAGAATAAGGGAAAGGGAGAGGGCTGGAGGGAGAGAGGTCTCACGTGGGGGTGGGGCAAAGGAGAGGAAAGGGGAACCCTGATCATGTTTTCCTGGCGCTTTAGATCCCACACCTGTGGAACCTACCTTGAGAAATGAAGAGTGAGCTTGGTGTGCACGATGTCTCGCATGATGTCCACAGTCTGTGGGTTTTTCTTCTCCACCAGCCGGTCATAGTTGCGCTTGTCCAGGTGAAAGATGGTGGCCTCCTCCATGCAGACCACGGTTTGAGAATAGGTGGACAGTCCAAGCACCATCTCCAGGTCGCCTGTGGGGAGGGGACAGTATCGAGAAAGACCCCGTGAGAAACATCCTTTCTTTTCTAACCACTTCTTATAAAGCCAAACGTTTAAAGGTAAATCGTGTTTTTCTCCTTAAAACGTACCCTGACCCTGCATGACGTCACTATTGTCACTATCCCAGAATACCCTTCGACTAACTAATCGTCATTTACTGCTTGAATAGTGTCAAGATGAGCGCCGCCACTAATGTAGTTACTAGATGAGTCCTGTTGCCTTGACAACGCCACCCCTTCCCCCGAGAGTAATTTCGCATCACAATGTCACATGATCGCCTTACAGAAAAACAGAGAAACCTCAGGTAAAAATATTCTGTTCCCTCCCTCCTTTCCCTTTCTTTCGAGCTGAGCAGGGAGGCGGTTGCACTGACCGATGGTGTCTATGGCCCCCATGAGGCACAGGTCCATGGGTCGCAGTCCACTGTTCTTCTTGTCCACTGGCGCCGCACTGCGCCGCTCGTAGGCCGACTTCTTGCCGCTGCTCTTGTGTCGCTCCAGGTTCATTTCTCTGGTAAGACATTCAGTTTCAAAGTCAGCCATCGCTTGGCGCCATGTTTCTCAACCTGCAGTTACCATGGTGTCTGTCTCGTCAAAATAGACTAGTAAATAAGTGTGTTGTGCAATGTTTTCTGGAAATTATCTTTCCTTGACATTAATCAGGAAATCATTTTTTAGGGACACATTCAACTTTTGACTATGGATTGCGTGAGTGAAGGGAGACTGGTTTTCAGAATAAATAATGTTGACCTAGTGAGGCACGTGACCGGCTATGGCGATGTAACAAAGGTATCATGACTCCATCACCAGCATGTACCCTAATCACAGGTCTTCAGATTTATTTTATACCCTGTGTTTGTCAGGTCGGAAAGACTCACTTTCTGAGAAGCTCTCGTGCCTTTTCTTTTTCCAGTTCAGCGATATCACCAACCGGAAAATGCTGCGGGTATTGTGTTGGATGATGAGAAGGATCCACCCGTAACTTCAGCTCGCCGCTGAAAATAAAAGTCAGGCAATAAAACACTGCTGCTAGTACAGATAACGGGACTCAATCCAGCTGGCATAACCACAAATAAATAATAATAATAAATAATAATGAAACGCGCTGCTCGTAACAATTAATAGAACACCACTAATTCAGCAATTATAACCATGAAATAATAAAAAAAAATCATCAACAAACGAATTTCAGACCAGTAAACTCAGTGCCACTAATCAAGTTATAGTCGTCTTTATTATTCTCAGTCCGATGGGTTCTACCTCATTTTGAAAGTCTTGCAAAGCCCATCGACTTATCATTTACATCGCTATAAAATACCCTGCGAATCTCACCTGCCTTTCCATTTTCATCTAAGTTGTTTACAATGTCCTGCAAATCCTACCTGCTTTCATCTACGTTGTTTTGAAATGCTCCGCGAAGCCCACGTGATTTGTATTTTCATCTAAAAAGCAGTTCACCTAAACGTCGGTAGAGAATCCTTAAGTGTAGAACAGTTATCGTTTATCCCAAAGTCTTCGTGATCACAAAACATGAAAACAACAGTGCTTTCTGCAAATCATTCATGCTTTGTATCCAGTGAACTGTGTCCATACACTACCGTCCAGTTCGCTACCCTGGCGATACCGTCATTTGAAACCGCAGAACAAATCTTTGACATCGTTTTATGATGGGTACCTGATGACAAAATGGAGGCCATCGACTGTCATGCCCTGTTTGACAATCGTGTCCTCGAACTTGACGATGATCTTCACCAGACTCATGGCAGCCATCTTGCGGTACCTTGCGTTCCATTTGTGGAACAGGGGAAAGTCCTGCACAAACCTCTGCTTCTCGGCAAACTCTCGGGCCTGGTGGTCAGGCAAAAATAAATAAGACATTATCGGGTTGTTTGTTTGTCTGTTTGTTGATGTATTGTTTGGTTTTGTTTTTTTTTTTTTTTTTTTGCTTTGTTTGTTTGGTTTTTTTTTTGTTTTTGTTTTGTTTTTGTTTTTTTGGTTTTTTGGTTTTGTTTGTTTTTGTTTTTATGAGGGTAAAGACAAGTCCTTGAAGAAGTGAATGTTTAAAATATTTGTAGAAATATTATGGCTTTCAAACTTCATCATGCATCAGGAATAATTTGCAAAGGTGGATAGATCTAGAAAATTAAGACGTTTTAGTTTTTGAATGTACTCGGCGAAACATAGACATACATCAAGACACAATGAAATGACAGTCCAGTCTCTCACCTGGAAGGCGTGAAGAGTCTTGTTGTACAGGTCCCTGCTGACGACCAACAGTTCACACACGCCGCTGGCGATGATGGTGGCGTTGCGGGTGCTCTCTGGGTTGATCAGGGCCAGCTCGCCAAAGCTTTTACCGGTGCCTGGCAACGAGAAGGACAGAGGAACCAAAAGATGGAAAACCTCGAGTCTTGGCACGAAAACGATTTACTTTTATGCTTACACTTAAACGCAAATCGCAGGAGGCACCACAGATGTTTTGATAGGTGTGTGATGGACGGGTGATGTAAGTAGGCGACTGACAGGTGTGTGATGGACGTGTACCTGTCACAAGCTTCACCCAGCGAAAGCTAAAACTAGTCCAGTATATAACTGATTCAGTCGATCATCTGCAAAAACACTTGTGTGCAAAGATTTTTAAAAATCAAAAAGAAAACAGGGTATGCATTTAATCATCACTTACACACGTCGGTCACGTGGACTCCGTACAGTGTACGATCCAGCGGTTTGCCCTGCATGTTGTCTCGGTGGACTGCCTCCTCGTAAAGCTGCTTCCTGTGCACGGCCTCCACTTCTTCCTCCCCGAGGTTGGAGTTGATGTGGACGGTGGCGGTGCCGCTAAGCATGATGAAGAACCTGAAAGTAAGAAGGTTTTACCACAGTTCGCCCAAAATCAGCTGAAAAGACAACAAAAAAATATTCAGTAAGACTCACTCCTCCTCTATACAAGGTGCAAAGGATGTCATATGGATTTTATTTTATTTTATTTTATTTTACTTTATTTTATTTGGTGTAGATTTTATCTGAATTTTCCTTTTTTAAAAAAAGGGAAAGGTCGTTCTCTAACCCTTTTCAGGTTGTTTGGAACAGCAACTTCAAATATGTTAATTTTCCCTCTGTCTCCCTATCTACGCACGCGACCAAACGCACATACATTCGGACATCAAGAATTGTTAATGTCACGTGGCTTACTCGTCTCCCTTCTCTCCCTGCCTGACGATGACGACGTCACTATTGCACTTCCGGAATTCCGCATTCTTCACGATGTCCTTGATGATCTCTGCAGAAAGTCCAGATGGTCTCACAATGATGTCGAGCTCGAAGAAGATTATTACATGATAAATCTGCATGTGATTAGCAGATAGCAAGGACTCTGTGGACATTAACTACACGGCTCGTCTGACATTAACGACTGGTTAACTACATAACTCGTCCACCAGTGGTCCTAGTGGAAGGAACTCACGGTTCTGGATGTCTTTGAAGAGCTTGTCGGCTTTCTTCTTGAACCACGGCACCACGTCCTCGAGCTCGCTGTCTCGCCTGTCTGCCGGAGGTTTGGTGACGAGGGACAGAACGCGCTCGTAGATGTGAGCCATCTGATAACGCCCGTCCTCAGACAGGCCACCTGCATGGAATCAACACCATGGACAGTTTCGTAAATGTTTGATGAATTTATGATGAGCAACGACGGGCATTACGGAGCAAGTCAGTGATGGACAAAAACTGGGACAGATGGAACGAAATCGAAGGCATTCCATGATTAAAAGAAACAAAAAATGTTGAGGCAAATATTTGCTAATAAATTCTTTTAAGAAACTTGCGAAAATGTCCTCTCCAATCATTAGTCAATCATTGTTGGAAGTTGTTTTTGTGGATGTCATACGAAAAAGGTTTTTTAGATGACGTCCGTGGTTTTGAAAAGTTCGTTATTAAAAGATGAAGCCTTATCGACGAAACAATTTCATCTTTCCCTCCCAAATCCCACAAAATTCGACAAGCCAGAGCTATAACTCAGAGGTACATCAGTATCCCGGGTCGGCTTTATCTCTTCAATATTTCCATCTCTGAATCTTCCCAAGCCAACTGTCTACATATTTAAATATAAACAAGATATCTACAGTCCTGACAAGCCCTGTAGAGCCAGTGCAGTAGACGGTAAACAAAATGTGAACCTGTAAACTGCCAACCGACCTCCCAAAATTTGCGCCATTTTTTAAAAAGTTCTGTTCCCCCGCAACGATTCCGGTCTGAAGCTAACTCTGGGGTTAGGTAACATCTTCATGATTTCCTCCCAGTGGAGTAGACCCCCTTTTTCTGTCAATCTACACTTAATAATAATTTTGCAGGAACACAAAGAGCAGATCCGGGGTACTTGCTCGGTCCTGTAACATTGAGTAGATGGTGAAGGGTGAGCGTGCTTGAGTGACTGTGTACGTGTGTGCGCGTGCGACTGTCTGTTCGAGGGACAGAGATCAGGTCCCAGGGCTTCATGAAAATCGTTTACACGTAGGCGCTAATGTTAATACCTGTCTAATGTATTGGCAGCGAGAAAAGATCAGCTAAGTCATTATTTCTAGCGGGAAAGTTTTAAGGCAAAACGACATCGAGACGGCGAAGGGCAAGAAGGACAGCCATTGAGTGGAAAGAAAGACTATTATCGGCAAGGTACACATGACTTTGAATTTTATTACCATTTCCTTATTCACTATTCCCTGTTTTATTGCAGCGTGAAGGCTAATTAATACAGGTCAGAATTTAACTTCCCTCTTCTCGCTTTCCTTCGCGATAGGTGGCAGGGTAAGTAAGTGCGCCAACCTACAGAAGCTTTCTTTGAATGGTCATTACAGAGAAAGAATTAAAGTAAGGTTTTGCAGGGCTGGAGCGATGGGCTTTCTTTTGACTGTTCTTTTCAGAAAATAATTGACAAAAGCGGTGATTCAACCCTTTAAGGGGGTTGATTGGTTGAAGAAGAGTCGGGAGGGGTCGGAGAGCGGTTGAAAGAGATAATAACTCCTTCACTAAACTGAAACACGTTTAGCATCAACGAGTCTTGCGAACTGATCATGATGAAATACTGATTTCTGATTCTGGTGGGCAGTCGTACAAAGTACCCGCTTTCATGAACGGTTCTCCTTGTACTCTACCTTCTGGCCTTCCACCAAGTTGTCTTCTCGGATATCGTCCTCTCTAATCTCTAACCTGCATCGCAGCTATCAGCGCCTGCAAACAGCGCCAGCAGTGCAGGGAGAAGAAGACGATAATGAATTGCGGCCATCATCATTAGACGAGTTTTTAATTTGTCCCGTGGTGCCGCCAAACGGTGAGTTTTTGTGTGTTGACACGGGGAGTGCCTGGTTACAAAACACAATGAGTGATGGAAGGCCTTAAACTGACAATATCCGTTGCTAAGCACTGAACTGGCTTCTTTGATTGCTGATCAATATTGGCTGTGGTGAGGTGGTGAGGTGGTGAGAGACGAGAGGCAAGTGGGAGGGAGCATTCATCGCGGGCATAAATCCTCGTCTTCACACGTCCTCAGAGAACCTGGCGCACGCACCTGCCTGCTTATTGTGACGTAGTACCCGCTACCTCCAGACACAGCAAAGCTTGTTTACAGTAGTAAATTATAATTACGGTAGTAGAGCATGTTTACAGTAGTATATTATAATTAGATTGGTACGACATACATTAGTAAATTATAACCACGGTGGTAGAGCATGCGTACTGTGGCAAATTATATAATTTAGAGTATGCTTAAAGTATTAATTATTTTCAGATGTAGAGCATGCTTACAGTGGTAAATGAAAGTTACAGTGGTAAAGCATGTTTACAGTAGTAAATTATAATTACAGCGGTAGAGTATTCTTACAGGAGAAAAGGTAGTTACAGCGGTGGAATGTGACTAATGTTTTATCATAGTAGTAAACTGTGATTAGAAAATAAAGTGTGGTACAGTAGTAAATTTACGGTTACAGTGTTAAAATGTGGTTAAAGTGATAAACCATGCTGTAATAAAGTGTGGTTACAGTATCAAAGCTTAAATGTAAGTAGCAGACATCGCTATTACTCGCTCTTTCAAGGTAAGAAGCAGGGAGGCTGATCCGTTTCCATGACAATGAGAAAAATGTAATGATTTTTGAATTCAGTAACAGCAGGGTACCATAGCCGTCATAATCTGGAGCAAACATCGGCATGTTACCACAAAAGCTCTGAAGACTACCCAAACTTTGATTCCCTCATCCTCAACCAACCAGAGAGATCCAGGACAGAGACCTGCTACAAATGAGACACCATCGTCTCTAAAGAAACTTACACTGTTTTAATTGAATGCGGAAGCTCAAGTATTAATTAACAAATTAAAGGAACTGACATTTTGGGGGAATCTGAACACAACTGTTTCTTTTTAACAAAGCACGTTTATGGGATTCTGCCCACAGCTGTTTGACAAATCAGAGAATCGAATAAAGGAAACGATACAAGTGCATTTAGCTGATTATCACAGGTAAGATGAGACCAATATTCAGTAGTATTATTTACTTCACTTCCCAATATTGACATTGACAGAGTGCAACTAGTGTAACATCGCTCCTCCCGCTTACCTTTCCCTGTTCTCAAACTCAGGAGTTGTCCTTCTTTGCGGTCAAAGTAGGACAAGTAAACAAACTAACAACCCATTATTGAAAAACCATAAATTTTAAAATAAATAGTTTAACAAGAAAATGGAAAACAACATAAACAAATTTTAAAACGAAGCAAGGACAAACCGCACCATTAGGAAGAGACTCTGAAGTCATTTCACTCAGCCTTCTGTCTTCTCCACACCGTTGCTCGTTTTCGAAGTCCCCGAGTGGGTTCTGAACAGGCGACACGAATATCCCCGCTCGGTGCTACAGCAATTTTTCTGTCTCAAAGAAACCTCTGCGCACACAAGATCGAAACGACTTCATAAGCTCCAGGGAGTCAGGAGAAATAACCGCCGAACAAGTTCGATTGAGAGTCGGGGTATGTAGGAGATACAAAGGCTGCTGTTCATCTGCAACACAACCCGACGACCTTTCAATATCCGAGTCTTTTCAAGTCCAGCACCACATGGAGGCTTGAGGGAAAGTGGGTTTTTATTGTAACTCTTTCACTGAGGGGTTGGCGTAGGTTCTGTGGAAGTCGTTTTTTGAAGTTGAAAACTTCTCGAAGTGACGAGAATGTTTTTCTATTCACAACAAACCTCGCCTGTTCACCTCGATTTCTTTAGTTTCATGAAGTGTAGCCTTTTGTAGTCCAAAATTTCGGAACGAAAGTCGTCATGGGGAGCTTTTAATGGCAGACGAAAAGGTTCCTCTGTGCAAGACAATATTACAGAAACCAGCTACCCTATCAACACCTTTTACTGACCACCCCTTTGTGAAGGAAGGTGGGGGTGAAGGAATCAGCTGTCCCAGATTTCTCGCTCACTTCTTGGCCGGTAAGTTGCTTTCACGCTCCATGTCAGAACAACTGAAAATTGATGAGTTCTGCAAAATGAGGCGAAAGTGGTCGTGCAATGGTGACAGTCAACTGAGCAGCGGCTGTCCACCCTGATGGACTGACGAGTCTGTCTCACCCACTGTTCCACCCGGAGAAGCGATCGAGCGACTCACAAGTATCGTTACACCAGGTGGCAGGACGAGGACGCTTGGCATCGTGATCAGGGGGAAGGGCGGGTGGAGCGCACTCTTTCCTTCGGCAGTCACGTGACAGCTTCTCTGGCCAGTGTGGCTGTAAGGGTGGGGGAGGAACTGAGACGGGTGGGACTGCTTCTCCGTCATCTACGGCAAGATGAGGTCCTTCGTCAACAGCCGCAGCCCCCAAATGTCTTCCATGAGTCTCTGAGTTTGAACTCTCACCTCGCATCAATAGTGCACGCGCTTTTCTCAGCTGGGTAGAATTCCGCCTGGTGCACGAAAAAGACACCCGACTAGAATACAATGAAGAAGTGAAGGTAACAGCCGCGACTGTGACAGTCGGGTGTAGTCTGCCCTCAGCGACCAGCGCGCGGCAAACGAAAGTGCAGGTCGAGAAAGTGTGTCACTGTGACCTAGTAAATCCTTGCTGAACTCAAGCCCCGAGGGTCAGCAGTTCCAAATCATGGACTCCACACCAGTGGGTATGCAGTGCATCATTGTTTTTCGGACTAGAAGGGTTTTTTTCTGTCCTTCCTCGCGAACCTCATTGCCACTAAACTTGCATGTAACACACTGCCTATTCTATTTTCAACATCCTTTTTCGTTCCTTCCTGTCTATTCAAAATTTTACTTGTATCGTCCCATCGCTTACGAGAGTTATCAAAATATATCTTTTTTTTCTTTCTTGAAAATTCTAGACAGTATGTCTCCCTCACTAAAGAGAGTTACCGCTATCTCCTCTCTCTCTTACAACCTCTACTAGTATCTTCCTCTCTCTTAACAATGTTACCACGGACATGTATAGGTGGACTGCTGTCTGCCGAGACAAACGCTTAGCCCAGGGGTGGGCAACATACGGCCCGCGGGCCGGATCCGGCCCGCGACGGGATTTTGACTGGCCCGCAGACTGTTTCTGGTCGTACATGATAATGTGGCCCGCGGTCACATTCTGCCGCAATCTCCCACTACATGTACTAATTACTTGCTTACTGCATCGAATAGTAGTGACTGTTCGTTATTTTTTGGTTCTTTGTTTTCAGTTAGAATTAGATTTAGAAGTCGGCAAGAAAGCAGTATGTCTGTTGTGCAGTGAAAGTGTTGTCGTGATGAAAGAGTACAACGTTAGCCGCCATGATGCGACGAACCATGCAGGCTAAGGCAGGCTATGGCAGGCTAAGGCAGGACTTTAGCAGCAGCGGAACGGCAAACAAGAGCAACAGAACTGGACAGAAAACTTGTAAAGCAGCAGAATGTATTCGTGAAAACGAAAGTAGCCCAGAAAGCTGCTACTCATGCCAGCTTTGTCTTCGCATACAACATTGCCAAGCACAGCAAATCGTTCAGTGATGGTGAATTTGTCAGAATATCACAACACACTTTCCAACACTGGAGACTATGGCACCCCAGATGATGTCAACCGAGAAATACACCAATATGATATCTACACTAGACAATGAATTTGCTCGTCGTTTTGCTGACTTCCAGAAACTTGCTGCTGAGTTTGATATCTTGTCATCCCCGTTTACAGCTGACTTTGAAAAGGTGCCGGATGCTCTACAGCTGGAATTGACTGACCTGCAGTGTGACTCTACCCTGAAAGAGAAATTCCAACCTGAAAGCATTGACAAATTGTATGTTGCACTGAACGAGTCCAAGTTTGCCAACCTGAGAAAGATGGCCATGAAACTACTTGTTCTGTTCGGGTCTACATACGCTTGTGAGCAAACATTTTCGACCATGAACATTACCAAGACAAATCTGCGTTCCAGTCTAACTGATGTTCACGTGCAGTCGTTACTGAGGATGTCTACCTCCGACATGCAGCCAGAGTTCAAGCAACTTGTTGACAACTTTGATCAGCCGCAGCTGTCTCATTGACTTCAGCAGCTATTGAAGTACATTACCTTAACATCATTAAATACTGTTTTCGGTCTCTATATGCTTTAAAATTAAAGTTTACGAGTTTACATTAAACACGATTTATTCCTTGCATAGGTAGATAAATACGTGATTAAGGTATTGATCCAGTAATCTGGCCCGCCAAGGACTTCATTTCCCCATATCCGGCCCGCCGACCGGAGAAGTTGCCCACCCCTGGCTTAGCCTCTTGGGAAGTTCTCCCTCGATAGTCTCGGCGAGCCTAAACAATGACTATGACTACACCAACCTCGTTCTAGTAATTATGCTGAAACGTGACTAAACCGGAAGCTTTGTATACACTAGCCTGGTTTTAGTAGTCAATTGGAAAAAAATCGTCTGCAAGCAGTTTGATAATACAAGTTCGTGGTGTTACCAATATCTTCCTGTCTCTTGAAAGATTTACCATTTACTTCCTGTCTCTTAACAATACATGTACATGTATTACCAATCTCGGTCTTCATACCTCCTAAAACCACTATTACTATCTTCCTCTCTCTAAAACGCTTGTTTGGGGTCAGTATTAATTTTGAAATGCCGCTGGCACAAATAAAGACCACACTACTACGTTCAAGGTAAAAAGCAAAAAAAAACTTTATACTGGTTCATCTTTGTGCACACTACCCTCGTCGAAGTCACGTGTCAGAAGATATTTTTAGCGTGCTAGCACCTCCCGATCTTTCACACAAATCGACCGGTACTCTTTGTTCATGACCGGTATCAAAGGCAAGATCTACTATGACCGACAAACACAGTCTCTCACAAGCAGTGCACCTGGTTGAGAGATCACCGCCCGCCAACCAGCCGACCGAACTCGCTGCTCTCTGAGTCAGTCAAGTGGAACGCATCGATCTTGGACCGATCCAGTGGAACCAGAGATAAAATCTTATCGGGGGAATGTGTTTAGGCACGCAGCAGTTATCATTACCTGCAATAGGTGTGGTTGACGATACACTTGAAGATGCATTTGTGGAGCATTTATTGCATTTGTACGGCTACAAACAGTTGTAGTTTTTTTTTTTTTTTGTTTGTTTGTTTTGTTGTTGTTTTTTTTTTGGGGGGGGGTTGTTTGTTTTTGTTTTTGTTTTGTTTTGTTTTGTTTGAAGTTTTTAAACTCGACAGCAAAGTGTGCCATTATTTATGCATCATTTCGCTTTTAATTAATATTTAAATGACCCCGTGACAGAGCTGTAGTGCAGGTGCAGATCGACAGGTGATACACAGACGCAGGCAGGTCTGATACACATGATCGGCAAGAATCATAGTCTGCTTCTGCTGGGCTCCTTGGCCTGCTATAGTCACTACTTGGATGGCCAGGGTTAAACAAGTTGCCGTTACATTCTGGATGGTTAGATGGTAGGTTGTCTGTACTATAATATATGTAATATAACAAGTTTTGCTTCTTCATTAATTACATCTACAATGGCTCGTGTTTCACAAAATGCGGCAATAAAGGATCACGAACCCATGCTTGATGCACAAAGGAAACAATCTGTTTAATTCTATCCGCTAACAGCAAGCCAGTGAGTTTTATAGTCTAGTGGTTCTTGAGATCACTATACCATCACAATACTATCTACAAGACCACACCCATGAGCTAGTCCCACGTGTCTGAGCGAAAATGTTTTTAAACTAAGCGTGAGTCGTTCTCAGCCATTAAGCAAGACGAGATACTTCGCCTCGAGATTTAATGAAAGTTCTCTAAAGGACTATACTGGCATGCACATTTTTTATGGTGGGGTCAAGCTCAGTGCAAGATAATATTTGTCTAAATCTGAGTGAATACCTCCTGCCATTCTCAAGATATATACCTACAAAATTGCATGCACAGAAAGAGGTGAGGTCATGATATGCCTAATTAACATATGTTCCCAGGTGTCCGAGATTTTTATTACAGTCCATGCACCACCCTGGGGTCTGGTGTGTGTGTGTGTAGGTGTGTGCCTCGAGAATGGAAAGCGGGTATTCTCTCAATTTGGGGGAAATGAGGTTTTGCTCTTTGCAGTTTTAGGGGAGAAATGCACCCTACTTGACCTTTAAGTCCAAACACATCTTACGTTCACTGTCATGTCATCTTTACAGTTCTTTTTTTTTTTTTTTTGGTGGGAGGGGGCGGAGTGGATCAGGAATGGAGAGGGTGGTTGAAAGATCTTGTCTTTTCTGCCCCGTTGCACACCTTCGGCCTGACCTGATATATGTTCGAACCTCGTTCTTGTTTAGGTTTTCACCAGTCCCAAACCGCCGTAGGCATGTAATCTTTTCTGCCACAGGAACCCGAAACCGAGTTCAGTGAACACAGCAACGTGTACAATCACGGCACACTGAAATAAGGACTGGAGCTCGAATGTTTCATCGTCTCCACACCCCGGACCCCCAGACCCCCAGACCCCCGCACCCTGACTCCTCCGTCAGCCAACGAAAAGGAAATTCTAGTAAATACAATCTGCCTGTTATCTTGAAGTCTACACATTTCGCTCAAGTCATAAATATACGAAATACTATACCCAAAATGAAACAACTATTTTTGAAACTTTTTAGGTTGAGTCGAGATCTTTAAAATTAAGTCCAGAAATTCAGATTGTTTATATTGGGTACAATGGCCGTCCAGTGTGACCTCAAGGTCTCAGTCTCTGATGATCTTAAAACACAGGGCGTGACTGGATGGCCGCCTGCTGCTGAAGAAGGACTTGAAGGCAGGTTTGATATTTTGCCACAGAAAAACTGTAGACAGACCTTTTAAAGATTTACATTGACTATTGTCCTCGCTCGCTCTGCAGATTACATGGGCACTGAATTGTTCTTGCGGGACTCATTGTAAAAAATTTTAATTAGCGACCTAAGTGGAGAACCTTTCGCTTTGATTCTAAGCACGAACACATTTGCATTGAAATGCCGAAGAGAAAGAGAGATATGAAATCACACACAGATATGAAATGCCACAGAGAGAGAGAAAGAACAATTGTCCTAAAACACTTCACAAGTGTGTGGCTCCATATCATTTTCATCCGATTCTCTAAACTCGGTGAACTCTCGTCATTACCACCGTAAACAAAGAAGGAAAAGATCAAAGAGTCAATGCCGCTACAACTTGCTTGTCGCAATCACAGACACAAGTGGTCTTGTCTACGGACATCACAAGGACAGAAACTAGACTCGGTCTAGCAAGCATCGCAACTTCTCAGTCTTTTCAATATGTGGTCTAATAACCTCAAACAATAAAGTGTATCAAAACTGTCAATGACAACAAGCTTATATCTGGTGATAAACTAAAAGCCAAATAATCCTTAACAAGATGAGTAAAGTTCACGCGCATATTATTCAAGTCATGTCTACAGAGGATATACACCATTTATGCCAGTGTTTCATATTATCTACAGATTTTAAATTTTAAAGTTTTGTTTTTTTTTAATAAAAGACAGCAGCTTTCTCAAGTATACTTTTCTACTCCATCTTTGTTAGTAAGATGTCAGTGACGGGTTCTGTATTTCGTCCTGCAACATGGAATCGTTTCAACAAGAAAGAGTCTATCTTTTGTCTCACCCTGTAACACCTGGAATGTGTAACAACATGGAACTACTCAGTCCGGGAACCCTTGACAGCTCAATTATAATTATTCCTCAGCAGCTGTGTATCAGACCTTGTAATTCCACCTCCTTCCAAACTAAAAACCACTTTGGAAGCTTTTCTAACAAAATGAAAGAATCTAACAGACAACCACATTGTCAGACTTACATAACTGTCGGCTTACCTGTCAAACAGAAGCGACAGACGTCAGGTGAGGTTTAGCCACAGTGAGCGGCCAGGTGTGTCAGGATACATGTTATAAAGACAACACAGCGGATCAATCAGGCGCGGCAGCCGCGGGTTAAGATTACGTGTGTTCCGAACAGGTATTCGCAACGACCTGACCTCTGACCTTTTCGTGTCTTGAATGAAACCAGTCTTGTGCACAGAGCAACGGCGTACGGCTTCACGCACGCACAGGCAATCAGATTACACGGGAGTGGGACTGTTCACATCGACTAGTGGTCCTGTGGGATTTTAATGGAGCTGAAATATTCCTACCGCCTAGTGACATCATAATAATAATAATAATAATAATAATAATAATAATAATAATAATAATAATAGGATTCGTATAGCACATTTCCCCACATGGAGGCGAGCTTGATCCTTTTCTCAAGAGACAAGGGGCAGTGGAGGAAGAGGCCGGCCCCCTCTCATACCCACTGACTATATAGTCCCATCCCCACTCCTTTATTTTCTTCGAGCAAAGGGTGAATTTTCGAGTCGATTGAGCAAGAGGCACACAAAGCATAGACTGACAAGAAACATGGGCACAAGATTCATTCATGCAAATAATAGAAACGAAAAATACCGCACAGATTTTTAAGATTTTTGTTTATTCCTCTTCTGAGCACTCTAGGGCCAGGTTGCACGAGCCATACATAAAACTGGTCATAAAGTTTTAAAGGGTGAGGTGGTCTTAAAAGGCACGTTCACGTCTCGATAAAGACTTTCGAACCCTGGCACAAACCGCTCCATTTACTTTAAGAGAACATTAATTTTTCAGCATGTATATGCAGAAAGACATGGTTGATTGGAGTGTAGCGCGAGACGAGAACTGAACGAGATCTTGCTTCCTGGCTGTCGTGGTGCCAAGCGAGTGTTAGACCACTGCGCTACCGAGTGTGGAAAAACATAAAGAAGAAGAGAAAGTCTCTCTCTCTTTCTGAAGTAGGTTAATTGATTGACACAAGGCCACGTCCACGTAATAGTGAATCTGCCAGCCATACATCAACTGTTAGATTTAGCAACAGGCTTGAAAGGAAAATTTACAGAAAAAAAGGTAATTTATGCTGAAAAAAAGGTGCTTTGACAGTTAGACGGACTTCAGAGTCTTCAGGTAGACAGTCATGCTCTCATGTGCAAACGAAACAATAAGACTTGCTGTATCACGTGACCTGGGTCAGTAAAATTCGTGGGAAGTTCATTTCTTTCGTGGTGTCATGCGTCTGATGATGACATCGCTCTCTCGCGTCTGTTTGTTCGTTCGTTCGTCTGAGTTAGGACGAATTAACACAGTGCAAGTTATTGGTTGGCTGCTCGGTGTTTAAACGAAGGGTCAGCATCAAAGGCTCTACAGATAAATAGATATACAGAAGATGGTCAAAATAACTGCATACAATTTCAGGGCTTCTGCTTACGCAAAAAATTGCGTACAGTACGCATTAAAAGTTCGGAGGACCCCTTCAATTTTCGTCAATGGGGTCCCCTTCAAATTTGGGCGAAGAACAGGGACCCCTTAAAAATCTGAAGAAGGGGTCCCTGGGACCCCAAAGAATTTAGCCTTAGCAGAAGCCCTGAATTTAATTGAAAGGATAAGTGGGTTTGGATAAGAAGAAGCTATCAGAAAGCCCCAGAAGATTGCAGCCAACTTGTTGCCAAGTTGCTATGTAACCAATCAGACGAACCATCGATAAGACGAAGAGGAAAGGTCACATCCACCCGGTCACACAGCTCTGACACGCACCTCGGTGTAGGCCACCCTTGCGGACAAAGGCGAGTAAAGCATGGGAGAGATTTGCATAGAAATCCTGCTTTGTCATATCTGACAAGAATTATTGGTGTGGCCTGTTAATAACTTCGTGATCGCGAGAGCCTTGAATTATTTAAAATGACCGATCATACCTGCTTCTGTGACTGAAACTAGCGCCTGTGGCATATAAATAACTTTTTCAATTATCTTCAGAACAAAGAGCGGGCCAGTTAAAAGCGTAAATAACACAATTGCCTGGTATTCACAGTTGAACAAAACAAGCAGAAGGTGATAAATAATTATCTAGGGGAAAAACAAAACAGCCGCATCTTTTTTAAAGTCGACAAACACTGACCTCAACCCTATTTTGTCTGTGTTCCAACTATGGGAATCAGTGTCAAATGTCTTGCATACAGACCTTAGGGGGATAAGGAGTGAAAACTTACAGATCGAAGTCAGGAAAACAATTTTTTTTAAACTAAAAAAAAAAATGAAGTTAACGGAACTTTCACCTAGCATCGTGATATCCGGAAGTTTCAGCACCATTTGAGTAAATGCTCAATTAAATTCTGTGAGATTAATTAAGCTGAGATGTGTGGTCTTCGCTCTAAGGTTTTAAAAAAACTATTAAAAAATTTAACATGAAATAAAGTAGCTTGTGCATAATGTATGTGAAAGTACACTCCAACTGACGCCAGTTTAATATTTTATCCTTCCCCCTACCCTCCTTCTAATATCTACCTGTTAGTCCTACCCGACTGTCGTCAGAAACACGGGTGTGATAGCAGGTGCTACCCGCCTGACTTAACGCGAGCCACAAGTCTGACGGGAGGCAGTAGAGCGCCCCACCACCCCGGGTGTCATCGTCGACACACTACCTCCACCTGGTGCAGGTAAATCACTGCGTCACCTCCCACACCTACTGCACGACACCTTGGGAGGGCAGCGTGCAGGCGCGTGTCTACCTGCACAGGTGTGCACGCCTTGCCGAGCTCAACTACCTTTACAACACAAAGGTGAGCATTGCTGTGAACGACTCCAGGCTTTGTGAACGGACACAGGGTGGTTAGACGGGCAAGGAGCTGTAGACAGTAGACTCGATACTATTTACAGTCTGGTTGTCGTTAGAAAGGCCATTGCGAGACTTAAAGGTAAAAGCAAGTCAAATGGCAAGTTGGGAGAGATTTTGAGGAGTAACATCCTATCAAGATTTCCGGTTACAAAACGATCGTTTACTTACAATGGACACCGTGGTGACATGTTTTTCTCTATTCCTGAACTTCGGCCATTGGGCTGTGCAGTTCTCAGGGCAAGTTGCCGTTGTTATTACTTCATTTATCTCCATATTATTTTTTAAATGATAAAGGATTAAATTCTTTGTGTTGTCTTTTCTTCCCGACATCGTGAAAACAGCCGCATTATCATCACTGGGGTCAAAGGTTATAATCTTCATCGTGTAAGCAGGTGTAAGAGATGCAGTCAATACCCAAAATTTGGAATAGAAGCGATTCAGCACATCAGTATTTATCCTTTAAATTCAACTCCATTTCACTTGCCTTTTCCTTTAAGTATAAATGCAATGAATCATCTGGCTTTATAGAAAAACTAGCGTTTACATGATTACTGACCTACGACAGTGTATCGTTCTGAACAATAATTATAAACTGTAAACTATTATAAATTTAGTTTTATAAAAAAAACTAATAATTACACTTCGCCAACACGTGTTATTACCCTTAAAGACTCTGGCAGTAGAGAATGGAGGTGTCACGGGTATTGTTCTGTTCTAGAATTTCTGGTAACATGTCTATGACTGCTCAGTTTTTGTTTCTCGCGGTTGAGGATTCAGTGCATTCTTTATGGAGTTTAAAAGTGTATGGAGCTGTAAAAACCAGTAAACTACGAAAACAAACATAATGCTTTTTACTCACTTTCACTCATTCAGTCACCCATTTCAATCACTGAGTGAAAGAATAAACATTAATCCATTATTAAATCTAGGAATTCAATATTATATTTTTGTTTATCTGTGATAAATATTCTGTAACGACTTAAGCTCACCTACCTTTGGAACAAATAAAGATCTGTCAATGAAAACGTTGATATCTTGCGGAGGAGCTTCCCCAAACGTTGTCCGTGCTGTCTGCCTCTAACCACTCACAGTCTGTGTAGAAAGAAGGAAAGACCAAACAAATATTCCAACATGTTTCCAACTTGACTGCCAGTGTCTGGCGCCGTCAATGGAGTTCTCGTGCATGACACAATGGCGGCCTTTGACAGTAAGACAGGTCCTGTACACCAGTGTTTTGCTCGACAAAAATGTTTGTGATTCGCATTCATTGAGGACAAACTGTATTCTCTGTATTCTTCACAACTCTTTTATTCCTTCACAAGTCTTTTACTTTCCCGCCTTTCACTCTCGACGACTCCTCCCCTCGTTGACTCAAACTTTTTCAGAGGCAATATCCCCTCTAACAGAAGAAGTTAAAAAATATTCCAGGCATGACTATATAATGTTTTGTGTCAAGTTTATGCTTGAAAAAGTTTACTGCGATCCAGTGTAATGAAATCTGTCTTTACGAGGCGTTTTGTTCCATCGTGACAGCCAGGTTAATAAATATATTTTTAAGCCGTTGCACGGATGTATATTACGGATGTACACAAACTGAAGTTCACTTCTTGGGGAAAACGAGAGAAGAGGTGAATAAACTAAAATACTGTAGTATTTATCTTCAAAAGGTTGATCTTAATGTAAAATTTAAATAAACGTCATCATTCAGATTTGGGGAAATAAAATTTTACCACCAAGATTTACCCAGTTGTTGGAGTTGGAAAAATGCACCTGATTAGACCGTTAAGCATTCAGATTTGGGGAAATAAAATTTTACCACCAAGATTTATCCAGTTGTTGGAGTTGGAAAATGCACCTGATTAGACCGTTAAGCATTCTTGTCTTCACATTTGCCGTAATACAGCTTTTGATACGGCCATCCCGTCTTCCGATGACTCGATGAAGGAAACAAATATCAAATGCTATTGTAGGAAATACATGTCCATTTATGTTCCACACCCAAAGCCTAAAAATATTTCCTTTCAAGACCCAAGACGCGTGGTCTCTGACTGGTTTCTCTTGACTGAGTGCAAAAGTGATTGAGTGGGTTCGCCAGGTGACGCCGCTGTCGCCTACAACCTTGCCACCGGTGGTGCGTGGAAAGGCGGGTTAATGAAGCGTGAAACGTCGACTATGGTGAGATGTTTACGGCCGACCATTCCCCTACCTACTGATTGTCACGGGTGTGCTCGGGCTCACAAGCCGGAGCCGAAGCTGTTCTTCCGCTGACGGAAGGAGAGAGTAAGACATGGGTGGGTGGGGGATGACAGTTGGGTAAACAAGTGTGGCCGTTACTAATGAAGGCTGAAGGTAAACATACTGACAATCACTGGGAGAAACTAAGAATGACATCTAATCGATTTTGACTTGTGAACTCGACACAGAGGTCAACTGGCCATGGTGCAAGGTGATGATAATGAATGTAAATGGATCCATCTGGTACTTTCTTGACATTTAAGAAGTATTCCTACAATGGACATGCCACCGATTTAAAAGCGATCATTACTTCAGGCAAATACTTGACTCTCAGTGTCAAATATGAGAAATAAAGTTTTTATAACCATCAACAGCTACAACAATGTCTCAGAAAATATTTCCCATCGTCACAAAATGAGCTCATTCAACATGCGATTTTACAGCTGCAGTACTTTTACAACAATTTTAAAGCAGAAGTATTTTAACAACAGACTATGAGAAGCCTTGTCAAGTTTAGATATTTGTACTTTACGAGAATCTGGGAGCTATCGTTAAGTTGATTTAAGTCAACAAACTACAGATCTTGATTACAAACCTTTATTAGTAAGCATTGCATTCAAGACAGTTATTTCCCTTTTCATGGCACGCACAACTTAACAAACACATGCACTTATCTTCTGATAATCTAGTGGAAGACAACAGATTATTGTCACAGTATGTTCTAAAAAGGATTTCACAGGGATCTACTGAATCCCACTACACTTATCAAAAATGCTGACACTTATCACAGAATGCTGTCTCCAGAAGGCACCAATAAGAAATACTGCAGAGAATTACCACAAAACAATTTGAATTCCGATGTTCTTTCAATCACTGACAAAAATTACTGCTGTTACTGCATGAAACTCATTTACATCAGTTCATGTTCTGACATCTTGTGATGCCATGTCTGATGGTAGCCATAACTTGGCAGAGATACAGTGAAATTTTAACACTAGAGTGAACTTTTCTCAACACTCCAGTCCATTTTAACTCTTTACAGCTGTCAAACATGAACAGATGAAAAGCCACATTTACTCTGTGGATGAGCAAGAAACCCCTAATTGTAAAGAGTTAAACAGACTAAAGCTGGTAAAAATCTAAAATCACTTAAATTCTTTACATCTGATCCCATCTGTGACATATTTAAAAGAATACAAAGTCAAAGAAATTAACAATCCTTGAAGCACACAACCTGCATGCAATTTTCACGCTGCTATCATGCATGCAAGAGGTTTCTAAAATGTGGGTATCACCTCATGTATAAATTTATGTACATGTGCACAAATTATATTTACATATCAACACACATTTACAGGCACATGATCACAAATTTTAAAGGCACCTTATACAATCTGAAATCTATTTCTGGACAAATTACTGTCAAAAGAGATTCCTTAGCATCCCGTGGCAATGCTATTTTCCCCTCCTGCTCTTTTCCTACATGGGTATGTGACATAGCAAATTCACCAGGAAAAAAAAATGTTGTGATTATTATTCTACAAAAACATGTTTATTTACTGCATGATAAAATAAATTACCTCTATCTTACTTTATTTCCCTGAAATATGTGCACTATATTCAAGTAACTCTCAAAATTGTTAACAGCAGGAAGTTTTTAATGTATGTTCTTAGTCAGATTTGGCCCCATCACTTTAGTGTTACTTTTACACTGAGTGTTCAGAATTACCAGGAGGATTTTCTTCACAAAGAAATCTTAAACCTTAAGAGCAAAAAGATATTTGTAAAGATTATGAGCTACAAAAGAAAGGTTTAGTTTGCTTTCATGGCAGCAGATGTGAGCTAGGGTTAAATTAAAACACTGCATATATGGAATCCCCTGCTGCTTGTGACTGTCCAAGAACATGTACCAAGGGTTACTAGATGACCACTGTCTAGATACAAGTGTGTAAATGCTTCCTATTAAAAATCTGAAAAATCCAGTACATGTTGACCCTGCTTTGTCATGTTACAGCTTTGATGCAGCATACTACTGATGCATATTTTGTCACTAAAGGGGACAACTACACACTGGAGTTTACTGGAAATGGCTCTCACACACAAACACACAAAGTACTTTCTGGGTTTTGCACACAGTCATGGACAAGCACAAATACACACTTATACATTAGAATATGAATTTCCACAAACTGTTCTTAACTATCTGGCAAGCAAATGTTTCGGCATTGCTTCAATTCCTCTTCTGCTCTTCGAATAATTTCCATGGCTACTTGGCCTGAAACAAAACAAAATATAGAAATTTATAAGTGATCATTAGTTTTAGAACCTTCAGCACAAAAAGTATGCCAAAAATATTGACTCAAAACTGAGAAAGTAAGTCAGAATAATTAGATTTTATTTGTTTTAAATATATTCCATTCTGTCCTCACAGGTATCGCTTGGATACTGAATGCGCACACACTTCAGCATGGCCAAATAAGGGGTAGGTGGGGTGAAACTAGTCAAACACAAATTCTATAAACAGAACAGTGCCATAAGTATTTGCAACACAATGCAACCACTTTTTTCCATAGATCCCATTTACCTAACAATAATGATACCCACTGTCACTGGTCACATTCTTTATGTAGGCCATAGTACAAGACTGAACAAGAGTAGCAGCTGAAGGGAAGAGACTGCTGTCACGAGTGTCAGCATATTTATGGTCTATTTCACGTTCTCTCCCTTTAACAACGCCACCGTTTTAAGAACGTTCCACCCACAGTAATTTAAAAACCAAACCCTAAGAGGCACATAACATTGCTCAGACTTATTGTTGATTATAAATCTGCTTCTAGATTTACACAATAAACTGAAAAGGACATCTACATAAGAACAATTTACATGATAAACTGTCTTGAACTACTTTGCCTTAATATTAGAAAGATATTTGTTTAAAATTTTGTGCCTTGATGCTTTTCACACTTAATAAATCTGTTCACTTGCTCTCATTCATATAGATTTCCTACAGCCCCCATCTTGCGCCCACACCACACAAAAATATACGTTTCGAAGTTTTACATCTGAAAAATCAGAAAATTTCCTTGTAAATTGATATTACCCGACAATCCAACTACTAAATCAGGGGATACAGCTGCTCTTTAACCAAACAAAATTACTGCCCTGGCTGCTAGAGACTTTTATATTCCCGATCTTTGGCACAAGTAAATCTAAACAACTATTTATAAGCATTAAAGACACAAAATCTGTTTATTTATAGTTATGAGACCAACATGATTCACACTAATCCATTCACTTGCATACAGCAGCACCTCAAAAACAACAGCAACACTAAAAAAAAAACTCACTAGCCAGAGTAGGACTGCCCTGTTCTCCAACACCTGGCGACAAGAGATCTCTTGCCAAGTCTCCCATCATCCTCTTCCTTGGTGTGGATGATGATTCAAGTGGTCTTGTGGGCGTTTGGACAGTACTGACAGACTTTGTTATCACTTCCTTCTCATAGCTTGACCCTTCAGGGAAGTCTGAACCCTTAGACTCTGCACTAAAACCACTATTCAGTGCCAAATATTTTCTTGCTCGATCCAACACATTGTCATCACTGTCTCTCCCAAAGAAGTCTTCTATATTGTTGTGTCTGGTTGTGGAATCAGTCAAGCCTTGTGAGGAGTTGTGATTTCCTGATTTAGCAACCAGGAAACTGTCTTGATATTCAGACACTTTCTTCTGAAGAGTGTCTGCAACCTGTTCCAAAAATCTGACATGTTTGTCATGCAAACCTTTATCTCCTGTTACAGATCTGATATCATCTTGCCTTCTTACTTTCTCTTCAGAATGATTTACACCTATATTTTGTCTTTTTATTCTCCCTTCAGCTGTGGGCTCCTCTTCACAGTCACTCCCTTTAAAAATATCTGTGTCCCATTTGACATTTCTGAAATCTCTCTGTTCATCTCTGAGACCCTCAAATTCAAAGTGCGGTGGTCTACCATTACCTACTGACCTCATGCTAACATCCAGCTCGCATCCATCAACACTTGTTTCAGATCGCAAGGGGATGCTCATAAACTGACTCGTCAGGTTGGTATACAGCCCACCACCTTCCAGCCCTGCCGCAGAACTCACACCACTGTCTTGTGTCAAGCCATCTCCAGTGCTGGAGGTGTTCAATGACTGCACACCTGACTTGCTGTCACGGTATTGCAGCTTGGACTCAAGCGATGCAAACAGGTTGCTGGCATCTGAGAAACAATTACCAGCACTGGATGCCTGGAGCCCTGTCTCTTGTTGTGTCAGCTGAAGGCTGCCACTTCCACTAGCTGTATGGTAGCCAGCATCCACGTTAGATGAGGTGCTGCGATGCTGAAACATGTCCACGCTACTGGCTCCATCCAAATCCCCAGCATCTGTCACTGACATCTCTTTCATACTGTGGCCTTGATCACGTTGAGCACCTCCTGGAAATGTGTCTGCTTCCATGGAGACCTTAATCCTCTGAGCCGTAGAGTTTGTGATGTAGTCAGAGAAAGGCTGAGGTACAGTAGGTGAATGCTTGGGACTACATTGCAGTGTTTTGGCACTTGATGATAAGGAGCCATCACCTGCCACAGATCGGGTCTTCAGCAGGGTGCTGCCATCTGTAACAATGCAAACATTCCACCAAACATTCTGCAAGCACTTTCTGTTTATCTATTCTACTGCACTGAATCACAATTTTAAAATGTAAATGATATTAATATCAATGTCTCTGCACTGCTATTCTCTATTATACTGTCTTCGGTGCTAGAGTGCCAGAGAGTTTATCACAACAGGACCAGAAATAACCAAAAAATAATAAAATAATCCCCATCAACCCCCTCCCCTCCCCACAATAACCCCAAATTTTTTAACGCAAAAGAGTTAAGACTCACCAGTTCGTGAGAAGGCAATAGGTGACATGTCAGGACTTTGAAGACTGGGCTTTGGAGAACACCCTGCACAGTGCTCCAAAGGAAGACATTGCTTGACACTCCGACCAAATACCTCGTCATCTGAATGTCCTGTGTTATCACTCTCCACTGTAGAAAACAGTTTAATGGCCTTGTTTTTGCCTGAAGAGGGCAGATCATTATTTAATAACATTTTAAGGATTCCAAATGATAAAATTTACTGACTAAATCAAATTTAATTTGATGCAAAATGTAGTATGCAAAGCTATTTTTGCATTGCATAGTGTGATTAATTACTACCTGCTTTGCTGTTTGCTTTCATTTTCCAATACATTCTCTATGTTACAAATAAATAATTACCTGATTTTTTCAGAGGAATTGGTGACAGCTCTGGGGATGCAAGGTTCCTACTTTCTGAGAATGAAGTCATACGACACGCTCTGTCATCACCAAAGAGACCACGGATTGGACTAGAGGAAAATTGGACCTACGCAGTCAGGGAAAGAAAAAAAAGGCATCGTAGCCAATATTAACACACTTACTGAATAGACTGCAAAATGGGCTACATGTTTATTAGCTAACAACTATTTATATCACTCAAACTTCTATTCAGTTAACTGTGAACAAATGTTTGAGACTGAAAGTTGACAATTTGATCTTAATTTTTTATTTCTGGCAAGACATAATGCTTGTCTTTAAAATCCAAAATGTCCAGCAACTGACAGAAGGAGTGTGAACTGGCGATGCCGGCTCCCACTCAGGTGTCCCTTTTTCCAAAAGATTGTGTGGGGAAGGAGACCGCAGTGCTGCCGCCAAGTGGTCTGGGGATTCTACTCCAGCCCTGCAACCAGAGCCAAGATAATGTGTCTGGTTCTATTATAGATTTGATTGAAATTTTAAGCATAACTCACTCTTATACCTGTAATGAAAATTACTCTTTCAGTAGCCATACTGTCTCTCACTCACTCTCTGTGCTACCTACTGCTATACTACGTTCTAGATATGGTGCTTTTTTTTCAATAGGTACAGATAATTATGGCAACTGTATGTAACTTACCTCACAGGACTAAGTACAGAACTGGTGTCAGCATTAAAGAACAGTTTTCTCCGCAGAGATGATGTACTCATACCATCGCTGTTGCTTTTCTCTTGTTCCTGGTATGTCATGTGATCTCCTGTAGCATGATTCTATCAGTATCACTAACAATATTCAAATATCAAATGTACCTCAAAATAAAAGTGTAGGCAGCATAAACCTGCTTCTAAAGTCAAATCAGGTTACCTAAAGTGATGCTTGGAGTTAACCGTTTTTACAAACAAAAACTCTGTGCCCAAGTAATAAATGTTCATGGTTAATGCCAAAGAATTAAAAGCTTTACTCCAAACCTTTTGCCTGTTGTTAATTTTTAATCAATGAAACTATAGTTAGAAGTGGTATTCCCTTTGATATTATGGCATACTATTTGTCAGTATCATTTCAAAACTTCAAGTAAACAAAAGAAGCCTGGAAATATTGTCTACTAAGATAAGGAAAAACACAAAGCAAAAGTATAAATGACAGTAATGATGAAATAACTCTCACCAAAAACACTCTGTATATCAAAATCAACTGGCAATGTAAGAGCTGTTTGAGATGCACCTACACACAGAGATATTACATTAACATGTTGTTCAGTCCTAGAAGGACAAACACTAACAAAAAGAATCCAAGCAACAATAAGCACACATGCAAATGTCAGAAGTTGCTAGTTGACATCTAGATATTTTGTTCAGTAATCACAGCACACATATGGACTCATTCCTATGTTACTTTATAAATTAAAACCATCATAACCTAAACTCACATCGAACAATAATGTAAAACAGACTACACATTTACAATCCTTACACTCTTGAGTCTTTTTGTTTCTCCCAAGATCTTTTTTAGATGCTCCACAGATTTCATCAGGAGTGGATATCAGATATTCTGCACAAATCAGTTTCATGTAGCATAATTGATCTGTTCAAATTTATCATCTAGAACAGAATTTAAATGCTTTTATCTGACCCCTTTTTCTCAACCAAAACCTGTGGTATATTAACGTAGATATACTCACTCTCAACAACATCATGCATAAATTAAGCCCAACTGGCTGGCAAATTTAAGCTCCTACCGCTGGCATACACAGGTGTGGCAGGTAGCACATGGGGAGGAGGTGGTTCTGCCCATGGAGAGGGAACCACCATATGATTGGTGAAGTAGTAGTCTATGGCTTTTTGTGCTCTCTCTTCCAGCTCACCGTCTGGGCTGTGCATGTAACTGAATGTTAAACTTTTATACACTAAAACACTGGCAACTAAGAGAAAATAACAGGTGTGATAGACTATGAATAATCCCTTTTATTCTATTTCTTAGACTGTGGTTTCTCATTTTGGCTAATTTAACCACAGGTCATGGTGATACCATAGGTTATGATTACTTTTGCACTCACTATTATGTGTAACATTATGCAGTCTCTTTCTCAGACTCACACACACACACACACATGCTCAGAGAGAGTACCTGGGCAAACAGTAGAATGCATATTTATGACAGTAACTTTATTAATATGCTTTCTTGCTAACCTTTCATAGTCATAATTGTGACGTTATAACTTACTTCCTTAATTACAATTTAATCGCGTCACTGCTAGCAGTATTCATTCATAAAACAACTTAATAACTAAGTTGATAACTTGTAGTTGTAGTCATCATTAGCCTGAAGATTACCTATATCTAGCAAGCTGTCGTTTGATGTCCTTCTCATCAATGTGTACTGGTCGCAATTCAGCAAGGTGTTCAATATTCCATCTGAATGACCCTCCCTTTTGAAAGCATTTTAGTTTGATGAAAAATGTTTTTAAAGCACACAAAAATCTGAAAGGTAATTATTACATTATATGCTACATTTTTGTGTAAGCAACACAACACATTGATAAGCTATCTGTAAATAAAAATCAGATTTCACTAAAGCTTTCATTCAGACATTTGCTCATTGCATTATCTGGCTTCTCTGTGAAATAAAAATATAAAAATGAAACTGACAGCATGACACAGAAACACAGCATCTGATTATAATGCCTACTTGTGGACCAACAGTAAATGTACATATCCCCTAGAAGACGCCATTCAGAAAATATATAGACCACTATCACTACACAAACTTTATTACTCGAGATTTGCTATCTAAACCTAACATTTTGATTGCTTAATATGGCTAAAGATGTAGGTCTGTGAATGTTTATGAAAAAGACATTATGCTCAAATCAAATAATTCAATTAAAGCGGCAGCAACCTCATCAAAGACTCCTTCAATAGTCTTGACCTATTTTTTTAAAGATCAAATCCTTCTGACCTCAGTACTGGATGGTGTGGATACTGTGTGAAGCAATCCAGGACTGAACATGGGGAAATGTAGGCGATCAGATCCTATTTCAAATGGGTTATGTGAGTAGTGACAACTCCGAGAGCTGCTGTCAGATGACACTGATGAGGGTGGAGACATCTCATGAATTGGTCTATACTTCTGATGTATAGTCTCTTCTCTCCTAATATTTTACAAAGGAAGTTGGAAAGAATAACAAATATTTATACATCACCATTCACATATCTGCTTATATGTCCACAAACAATAAATATCATACAGTTATTCTTTCTCAATTCATTTATACTGTTGTTGTAACAACAAGACCCCAGCTGGTAAAGACAATACAGCCCTATGGTACTTGTACTGAGTAAATAATAAACCCTTTTGTACAAATGCCATCAAAGGTTCAAACATTTCTCACCTTATTGGTGTCTTAAAAATCTCATGCCTAGAAGTCTCTCCATACTTCACATGGCTTGTACCATCATCTTTTTTTAAGAAATCTGTAGTCCTAACATTTGCTACATATGAACTGGCAGCCATCATGTTATTTGTACCATCTTTAGAACTTGAAAACAATGTATCTTTTGTCCTTCTGGTGTAGGGACTGGTAAGAGCTTGTCGAAGGTATGCATCAGAACGCAGACTGCTTCCACAATTCAGAAGACCGTGGGGCACTTGCCTGGGGCTCGGATGGTACGCCCCTTCTTTTATACCAAGTCTGGATAATGTCCTGATACCTTCAGCACTGTGGCTCTGAGCATGTACATTCAAAGGAAGAGGATGGACATCATCTGGTGAAGCAGGCATCTTTCTTCCTGCCAACTGTTGTTGTTTTGCATCACCATGAGGGAAGGGACTAGGATCAAAAACAGAGTCTAAACACACATCTTTCAAAGACATCTTTGACTGATGTTTGTTCATCATGGATGTTTTCAAGGGAGTATTTTGATTCTGAGTAAGTAGTTTGAGTGACCAAGTGTCAGCTCGTCATTACCCTCTTCAAGTGGCGGTCTTTTCCCTGCTGTTTTCACGTCTGCATGCTAAATAATGCTGCTGCCCTTCTGCCCATCAAGGATACATTCTGAACTTTGAATCCAAAATTTTCTCTTCTCCCACTATAAGCTTCAAAATATCCTGATCTCAAATATTTATGTTGAAAAGATAGATATATGCTGTCATTTTTAGTCCCCTTGGATTCTGCAAAAGAATTATAACAAAATTATGTTTAAAATTTGTTTAATCTAAAATCATCCATAATTTTGTGGTTCAATGTTTTAATTCTGTGACAATGGAGTGATCTAGCTTTCTTTTTTATTTTGGACTGATTCTTGAAACTTTTGAGGTTCACTGGCTTGAATGCAAAACCAGTGAATTCCATTCACACACATTCTACTTTCCCCTCTAGCTCATCACTGTCTCAGTGGAAGAAATACATTCATCTACTGCTCTATTTCTGCTATGCCATCCCTGAAAAATAATGAACAACAAACATGGCTGTTTACATCAATTTTTACATAACTCCTAAACTGAGACATAATAATAATAAACACAAAATTTGTAAAGCGAATACTCACACTCCTAAGAAAGCATGCACACCCCCATACAGGAAACTATCAACCATAAAGTAACAAGCAGAACTGCATGAGTTAAAATGGTTAAATCTATTACTAATAAACACTGTAATCAGAAATTAATTTAAAATCCAAGCATCAAAACTATAAACACCTCGCTCAGTGGGTAATTGCTCATGCATCTAATACTTGTTTCTTAACGCATTCCCTTCTGGACTTTAGATTCTGATTACGATGATACATCAGCAAGTAAAGAAACACTGTTATCGAAATGAGATGTCTGATTAAAACAGGAATGAGGAGATTTAAACTCTACTTACACTAACACTGACTGACACGCACATTCAAACGATTCATTGTCTTCACAATGACAAATGTATTTTCAAAAGTTTCCGTCTAGCAATGAACAGCAAGCAAGGCATGATCGACGACTCGAAAAACAATCGATAAACATTTGATTCCTTAAATATTTTAAGTCTCAGCACACTGATTCAGTTAAATCCCTACTTTTCTTCCTCATGTTCTGTATATGATATGTGCCCCAACTTGCTTTGAGAGGAGTAACTCCATTCGTTCAGACCGCCGATTTCAACTCAATACTACGTCACTTCCGTTCGCCTGTGATGTACAGCGACAAGATTCGAGATTACTTTCAAAGATTGTTTTTAATAAAAAAATAATTTGATAGATATATATATATATATGTAGAA
>SRHC01003134.1:72316-255606 GCA_004794325.1 Pomacea maculata
TTTTTTTTTTTATAAGTTAACTTAATCATATCCTAAGGACCTTTCTTGTAACAGGCTTTTGAATTTATATTCTCAGCATGCAAGATCTGGTAACTCTTTATCAATTTGGCACATCAGTATTGCTGTTGTTACATAAATGATTAAGTTACCTGCTTAGCTAAGACACCCTCTGCAGCAATGTGTGTAGAATGTACCTGCTTCTATAAAAAAAACAAAAACAAAGAAAGCATCATTTTAGAGTGGAAGGCAGTATTCGGTAGCACTACTGTGTGTGTGTGTTTATATTTTTTGAAAGAAATATTGTCACTAGGAACTGGTCCAAGATGATCGTGAGCTGATTGAAAAACTTATCCAAACCCCGAACAAAAAGCTCATAGTTTGAGGCTCCCACAAAAAAGAAAAAAAAAAAGTAACTCTTGCTTCTCATTGTTATGAATGTGTGTGAATTAATAAGTGTTGGTGTTTGAATCTATGCACATTTTAATTAGTAAATTTTTAAATTGTGATAAAGGAATGCTGTAATGTTTCATAAATACTGTAGTCATAAAAAAAACAAAGAGAAAATAATGTGGAATAGACTATAATTGCTGTTTCCATTTTTTTTGGTACTGTACATGATGGTGTTTTTGTCCACTTTCACTAATGAAATACTTGTTACCAGGACTTTAAAAGTCAACTGCCCTGAGTTCATATCCCATCTTGGGAATACTGTTTTTTCTCTGCATATACTTGTTTGTAGAACTGTAAAAAAGTCTTAGTTGCTAGCTTGTGCATGCGCGCACACACACACATGCATATTCAGCTTATAGAAATGCTGAATATCTATTTTTAACATAAATCTAGAATGGCAGTGTGAGACTGATCATATGTTTTTCATACTTGTGATGGAGACCTGATGGAATGCTTGTTGTTAGTAGTCTCATAGGTTTATTTAGTGCATCCAATGCAAGAAATAAATTATTCTATAAAAAGATGTAATGCTGTTGGAGTTTGATTTTTTTGGTTGTTGTTATTCTTGAAAGCTTAGAGCAGCTTTACTCAAGAGGAAACCTTCAAATAATTTTCAGGTCAGCGAAAAAGTTATCCTCCGTTCAAAGTGTAATAATCCAAGTCATTTCTACATTTATCATTCCCCTGACACAAATGGGACATTGGATTTTTGGCAACATGGGCCACCAGTCTAAACAAAACTAATTGATAAGTAACTTTGTAAAGAAGTATCTTTACCATGCTAGTTGTTGCGCTGGTGCAGTGAAATATTACCATCAGTACTGTTTGCAGGCAAGTGCAAGCATCTTGCTGTAGATATTTTATAACTGTTTTTTTCCCTTCAGTCACAATCTATTGCAGCACACCCAGCAGTATCTCATGAAACTATTAATAGAGTTCTAAAGACTACTAGGGGAGATAGGCTGGTACTCTGTGAATCATGCTTTTAATTTCTGGTGTGATTTGTAATTTAGGCGTGTGTCTTTCAAATTTTTTTAAACAGAGTAAATGGGAATGTACAACAGATCTTAAAGGGAGAGAATATTCATCAGTTTATCCTTGTCTCTACATTTTCTGCTTTTCTTTTTCTCGTGTCATTCTCAGTGGCTGAGTTATATGCCAGTGTTTAACACAATCGCATTTTTAGGCATACAAGCCAACACTCACCCCACCCCCACCGCCAACTTTCATGCACACACACTCACTGTTTGTGTACTCGTGTGTCTGAAATTTAAGCCAGACAGAGCGAAATTGCTGGACGTTTGCCGCGTCAGCTGTTACAGCGAACCGCCCAATCCGTCGTTTACACATGTAAGCCTAAATGCTTCTTGTATCGCGTGGAAGGTGTGCGTTTGCAGACTCTGGTAGCTTGTAAGTGGCCACACACCTTGTCACAGGTACCTGCAAGTCATAAGGTAAGTGGTGCACACTACATCTGATGCCCTTCCGCTGTAAAGCCGGCGAGACAAATGCAGAACTGGACAGAAATGTTCTTGCTTACCAAAGACTCAAAAATTGTAATAAGCGTAAATTTGACGTTTCTTTATACAGTGTTGATAAACGAGGAACCTCATCTGCCAGCTGTCTGGTTCAGATCCGGCAACAAAGTGGAAATGGCTTTTTTTACAATTACTTGGAGCACCTTCCTGTTCTGGGCGGCACTGATCATGTGAGTAGACTGCTTTCCAATAATAATTACAAGGATATCTCAGCGCTCCACCCACTCCGTGCATTTCGACCATGTCGGTCCTCGACTGATATTTCAGAGAGAAATCAGTTTCGGTGCTCAAACATTTGCCTGGCACCCGATCATCAAGAACAGTAATGACAACACAGAATTTTTTTGTTTAAGTATCAGCCATTGAGTATGGCATTGCTGAGTCAACAGCATCGACAACATATGAAGCTGATGTGGCGAAAAAAGTCAAAGAAGTAACATATTTTTAATTTATGTTTTTAGTTTGTATAGTACTGTAATGATTAACTTGTATTTTTTCAAGGAAACATATTTAAAACAAACCATTTTTAAAAAAACATATGCTTCAGAATACAGAGAATAATACAAGGTCTGTGTATGATAGTAAGCTTTGGGTGGGTGCTGGAGCCGGTTAAAGACATTTACCTTATTTCTTATACCCGACACTCGACTAGCCTACCAGAAGTGATTGCGGTCGAGTTCTGAGATATCATTGTATAGAGAATTGATGCAACACACCTACCTCATCATGGAGGGCCACGGGCCACCTGCACTGAGAATACTTTGCACAAAGAGCCATCTACCAACCACAGATGATAGGATGGAGTGTGTGATGGTCTCCTCCATGTGCCTCCTGTCTCCGTGCGACGTCTGCCACCGTGTGGGAATGAGTTGTGATCATTCATGCGGGTCGGAATTGTGTTCGCATGGAGGTATCTCTGGTGTTATGGCTATGAAGGTGTGATGTTGATTGTTGTGTGATTTTAACCCTTGCTTCCTTACAGAGCTGAGACAAACTGCCCTGTGGGATAAAGTAAGCCGGGTCTTGTTCTACGGCACTAAGAATTGAGATGTGATGGTGGTGAAGGGGATCGTCGGCGCCTGAGATTTGTTTTGTGTTGGTGGTGGCTATCTGATAAGCTTTGTGTGTGTGTTTCGGGTGTGCCTGCACGCATTCTCGCTTGTATGTTCCTCCATTTCTGTATTCGCTAGTGTATATTTATGTGTATCTACTGTTATAAACAGATTGCACTCTTCAAACTTGACTTCGACAAAGGAAGCCACACTATTTCCAAGAGGTGGAGGCAGTTTAGACGTCAAACTGCGACGTTTATTTAATTTATTGGACTATGACAATAACAACAAAATTGAATTCCAAGAGTTTCTAAATGCAATAGGTAATTTATTCCCTCCATTTTTTTCTACAATATCTGTGGTAATAATGAACGTCTTGAACTCAGCTTAACTGTTTCTGTATTTTTACTTTATAAGGATTCAATTTATAGTATCTTTATTTTTGTCAGTTTTCTTTAAAAGTTCTCGGTTTTATCAAATTTATTGTTTCTACCGATCACACTATTCATGTAATTGTTTGGCTAAGAGTATGACCCTTGAGTTGCGATAGAGCCATATGCAAGTTATTTTATTAGTTACTGTTCAGTATGATGTATTTTAAAGTATTGCTGAAATATAATAAAATATCCCAAAAATATCGTTTTATCCAAATCGACAAGTCAAAACGATCTTTAAACCTTACTTTGAACAGACTGCGATAAAAGTGAAGATGATGGTCCTGTGTTCTAACAGCAGGTGGAGAATCTGAAGTAACTTCGGTGAAGCCGGAGGAACTACGAGCAGCAGTGAAGTTGAGTGAGAAGCGGGTGGAACACATCTTCAAACTGTTTGATGTTAACCAAGATCATCTTCTAGAAAAGTCAGAGATAACCGCCGTCTTCGAGGCTATAGACGGCGACTGTAAGTAGACAACAGCTTTCTTGTAGCACAATATCAAAGCGCTTGTCACTAATACAGTAATTCGTAGGCAGTAGTTTCGGATCTCGCATCCCGCACACTTTTCTCTCTGGCTGTGGCACTTGTTTATTAGACTACTTTAGGTTGATGTCGCCTCTGTTGCTGTAAATCATTAGCAGCTAAACTGAACTGAGCTATATCAGGTTAGATGTTGTATACCTATATTTCTCAAACTTACGGTATACGTGTTCTGTGCTGAAACAACGAAAATTACACTATTACGATAGTGACTGGCTGAACAATCGGAGAGAGAATCTTAAAGTGACTACATCATTAAGAGACTAATTTACCCGGACCAGATACATTTATTGGAGAATTCTTGAAACATTTGTTGCATAAATTAGCACTTCTTGTGTCTTTTCTATTTTAATTTTCTTTGGCAAGGATAATATTCCTAATGCTAATTTTGGAGGCGAATTGTTCCTATGAGTAGGATTTTTATGATTTTATCACAGCATCAATGATTATTATTCCTGTTCTCTCCCAAGCCAATGTGGTGATTTATCTGTAATTTGTCGGTCTTGCTGACTATTTCATTCACTCATGTGTTGGTATGTTTTATTGTGTCTATTCGTGGCTTATTTTTATTTATTCACTGCCAATTTACTATGTTGCTAGGAAATCATTAGGCAATTGTCATGCAGGAGGTGCATTTACTGTTTCAGATGATGAAGCTATAACATTTGAAGAGTTCGTGGGTTCTGCCATGGAGGTAAAATATTTACTTCAGACCTATTTACCTGTACGGGTCGCTCGAGAAATCCTCGGTATTGTGGTATTAACGGCTATGGCCAAACAATAGAGAATGTTTGTTAAAGCTTTCATTTCTTTCCTTCCGAGAGCAATAATTGAAAGCCATAATGAAGATGCAATGCAGAATTTGTTAGACAATGTTAAAGTGATATAGTTCATGATGTTTTGGTAATCATTTGATATGGAGAAGAAATGCAGACAACCGTACAATATAAAATATAATTAATTAAAACAACAAAGTGAGACACATAATAACTACTCTCCCTAACAAAGCTCGGTAAAAGGGAAACATTTTAGAGAAAATTGCTAGAAAGAGCTTTCTTAGTGAAAGAAGAGTAATGAATGAGATTGAACCTAAAAATCAACATGCTGGAAAATTTATCTTCAAATTTAAACTTAAGACTGCTGCTGGAGATAAGTAGCATTGAAGGAAAATGTTATTGCAGTAATACGAAGAAAGATCTTTATATCTGATCAATTTTATATAAACTTCGGTGTCTTTGATGTTATTAATGTATTCTATATTGTGTCCTGTTGTAAACAAATATACAGAGAGAAGACAAAGTGCAATTGAGGAAATTACTTCCGCTTCAATGGGATGCTCTTTTACATTTTTCTGTTTGGCAACCCCTTCTTGGAAATCCTCGCATAATTTCTGAATTATCATAGAAATAAAACTTTAGGTTCGTTTCCTCTGCAACTGATTAAATACAGAGGGTTCGAGTCTTTTCCCTGTGTTTGCAGGATGGTCATCGCAAGGCCAAATAGGCTGATACCTTAAGTTTGTCACTATTTTTCTATATGATGTTTATAGCTTCCATTTTTGTGAGGCAAAGAGCCAGTTGATTTTCTAGAGATATTTAACTATCGCAAGAATCATCCTTTTATACTCAGTACTCAACCAAAAATATCCCACATCCGCTCTAAATATGTTAAGTTAAACCAGATGTGATTTCTAATGTCTTGTTTTTTTTTTATCTTGATTCATCTTGAATTGGTATGTTATTTCTCTGTATCCTGCTATCTTGTTCGTTTATTGTTTCTTTCTTTGCTTTTCAGTGGGTGATTTTGTACTTTTGTTGTATCTATCTGCTTACTTCTAATGACTACTTATCTTCTAATGACTAATAATCTTGTAATGATTACTTAACTTAGATCCCCCTATACTCCATTTTCCTTCTGACTCCATTATTTACTTCTCTACTAATTCTCTCTCGCACGCACGCACGTATGTATGCACACGCATGCGAATTGTCATGTCATGACTGTTGTAAATGTTTCAGTTTACTTACGGCGGTGAAACAGCAGACGACTACTTGCGGCACGAGGAGTTCTAGTTGCAGCACCTGCTGCTGCTGTGGAATCTCCTGCCTCCCCATCCTGCTGTACTGTCTCCGAACATCCAGAACTATCGTCTGCTCCATAACCATAACCTCTCTCTCTCTCACTTTGTCTCTCTCTCTCTCTCACTCACTCCTTTTGATTACGAAATACCATCTTCTGCAGCTGTTGCCATCATCACCGTCATTGCATATCGACCACGGGATATTTGTGCATCAATACCCATAAAAAAACTCCACATTGTTTCCAGAATAATCCGTTCTGTTATCCTTGTTAGTTTAGTTAATCATCTTCGTTACGACTGGAGCACAAGGCGCCTCGCTTCATGTTTTCCATCCTCATGGCGTGGCCCAACCACCTCCATTGTCTCTGTTTCTCTGTTGATACTTGGTCATCTCCAGACATTTTTTTCAGCTTGTGCTGCGAGACCAGTTCTGGTAAAGATCTCCTTTCTGATATCGTCGTTATCGATGTAACTGCCAAGATACTTGAAGTTCTGCGCTTCTTCCAACTCCTTACCGCGTTTCTTTGTTTTTGTTGTGCCTTTGTTTCTTACTTTCATTGGCTTGGTCTTGTCAGTATGGATCTTGAACCCCACGCGCCTTGCCGCTTGGTTACCCCTGTCTTTTCTCAGATTTTCCTGTCTTTAAAGAGAGCGACATCATCCGTAAAGTCTTCCAGTCGAGGTTTAATGACAATGGGGTTATGGAATGAGTGTGGAAATATGTCCAATGGAGAGAGAGAAAAATAACGCACACAATCTTGTTAATAATAAGTTTGAAATAAAGTGTGATCAGATGTCAGACAGCCTTCATTTTGTACGGGGGCATGGATACTGATGGAATGAAAGTTTGTGGAGAGAGTGAGAAGAAGAGAATCTTTCTGCCATCGCCATAATCGAATGTTTGACGGCACGGGTAGATGATAAACGAAATGCTTAAAAGCTCTCTACATCCGTTATATTCCATAAACGTGTATTCTACTGATCATACTTAGAAACCAGAAGACCAGGAGGCACCATCCAGAATTCATCGTGAGACGGAAAGTCACGTGGGTTAGCCGGCTCACCAGGGAGCTCAGAAAGAGTCCCTCTGTATATTTAAGAGTCCCTCTGTATATTTTTCTTTTGGGCAAAAAAAATTATTCGCCAAACGTTCACAAACTGTCACAACTCGTTGCATTTACCAGATGAGCACACATCTACATCTACCAGAGGATACACATCTACAAACATCACGATTTTGAACTCTAATTGTGCATGGAGAAGGTCGTAGGCAATCAAGTCACAGATGACCTGGTGAACACTTCTCTTCTTGTCCCCCGCACCCCCTGCCTCCACACAGTCTGTGTAATCATGCGCCTGAAATTTAAACCAGTAAAAATGTTTGGCAAGCTGTTGCTGCTAAAAATCTAATTAGTCTCTCACACCTGGAGGTCAAGGTGCGTTTGTTGTACGTGGAAGTGTGCGTTTGAAAACTAACTGGAAGTTTGTAGGTGGTCACTCACTTTTTCACACTTACCTGCAGGTCATCAGTTGTACACCCTACATCCTGCTTGATGCACTTCCGCCATAAAAGAGTCTTTAATGAAACATTACTGCTTACCAAAAGTGTAACAAGAATAATTTTTTACGCTTTTCCGAAATGAAATTACGAAAATCTCTTCAATCTCCCTCATCCCACCCTCCACACACAGAATAAACAAGCATTTTACAGTGTGTGTGTGGTAAAAGGAAGGAGCTCACTATAAATACATCATCATCGTTATCGCCATCATTATCATCATTCAGTACAAACATCAGATTTCATTCTCCAGATGGTGATGTTGACAAAATGGCCACGTTTAGGCTGCAAACGGACATAGCTAGCAAACAAACAAACAAACAAACAAAAACTAATAATAATAAAAAAACCTGCGAACTTTCTTTAACATCTTAGACTTGGACAATAACAACAAAGTTGAACTGAACGAGTTTACAAATTTCCTAGGCAAGTTTTAAAAATTTGTCCACGTTTGGTGCACTAAGTAAAATCATGCACATAAACATTGTGCTCAATAATAATAATAATATAAAAAAACCTGTGTATTTTGTGGTATACTTTCCTAAATAGTAAATTTGATGTTGGTAATTAGTGTACCTGTGGTTTTAAAATCAGCAAGCTGTTGGTTGTCGTCAGGAATATCATATCCGGTGTCATTTTCTAATCAGAATATAAGTGAGACTAGAGATAAAGTGTCAGGTAATCTGTGTTTATAATTAACTTCTTAAATTATTGGACCTTATTCCAAGGTGTTCATTTGTCCACGTATTTTCGTTGTTGTGTCGGTGTCGGTAGAATAATGAACCCCGATGCTCGACATGCGAGTGGTCGAACGAACGGACAAAGCGAAAGAGAGAGAGAAAGAAATGAATTAATCTGTAGGCATGCAACCCATGTAGATGAAAGCCGAAAAACTGTTAGAGCTTCTATTGGAGATGTCACGATCTTGCTGTCGTGTCGTCTGTGTCAACAAAGTTCACTGACCCCCACCGTCACGTTTTCTATTCCTCTCCCTCACTCTCTCTCTCTCAAACGAAGAAAGATATGTCCATATTGCTATTGTTACTCTTTGGACGCAATTGTTTATGCTCACATTAATATGTATGTCTTGAATTGTAATATTTTATCCTTAAATTGTGTGAGCTGTGCTCGCTTCCCGCGATGCTGAGGACAATGGTCCAAACAATGCAAATTTTTGTTCTTTCGTTAGTTTTTTTCGTTTCTCTCTCTCTCAGATCATTGCTACAATGCACGCTGTACATTTACAGTTTCAGGTCATCAAGCTATAACATTTTCTGAGTTTGTAGCAGCCAGCTTACTTTTAATTCGTCTTATTTATTTAATTATAGTGGGTGGGTGTATGGGTGGGTTGGCTTATTCAGCTTTCCTGACTCAGCCTCGCAAGCACGCACACAAACATGCATTTCCATGACTGAGGACTGTTGTGCAGGTTTCTGTTCGCAAGCAAAGAGGAAACAGGAGAAGAAAATGTAGAAGAAAATGTGAAGTTTGACGAGTTTTAGCTGCTGCAGTCACTGTGTGGGATCTCCTCTAACTGCAAACATCCTTCGTGTTTCTGTGTTGTCTCCAAATGTTCACAAATATCGTCTCATACACCATCGTGCGCTCTCTCACACTTGTTTGTGATTACGAAATAGCAGCAGCAGCAGCAGCAGCAACAACAGTACTTATTGCTAGCATCATCATCACTTTGCTGGCAACAGATTGGGGTCCAATTCCTGTCCATTTCCCTAACAATTAGCCCATTTCCGCTAATTGAAATGTCTTATAAAAGTTTGAAGTGACATACCAGCAAGCCACTGATACCTTTCTTATTATCTTTTTGTGCGTCTCTAGTAATCAGCTGAAGAGGCGTAAACAAAATTGATTTTGAGGACAGGTTAGCCTTAATAATGAGGGAAAAATGGAGGTACGAATCAAAATTTTAAATACATGTACGCTCTTTTATGGTACAATAAAGTTCACTTTACGGTCACATTTATAATTAATTATTCTTAAACGAAATATATATATATGCAGTCAACTCAAAAAAACACCATTTTTACGGAACCCGCTTTCTCTCATTCCTTCAAATTCATAAATCGTCACTTTCATCATCATTATCATCATTATATCTCTCGTCGTTATTTAATAGGTGTCAATATGAAAGTTGTCTAGTCGGCCCTGAGGCCTACTTCTACCCTGGGGTCAATATGTGGATCACTGTGTTCGATAAAGTAGATAAGTATGACACACTCGCACGAATTCACTTAATAATAAAAAGAAACAAAAGTATTTATCAGACCAGGACTTTACTATTCAAGTCAAGGTACAGTTAGTACAACCACAGGAAAACAGACTTACATACACAGGGCACGAGCAGTTGAACAGCATTCTGATAACTTATCGCATCATTTTTTTTTATTTGTTTGTTCATGTCTGATTTTACTCTGTGATTTCTCGAGCTATGACAACAGTCAGTGTTTTGTCTCATTAAAGCGGTGATGCAACCTTTCTCTCTCTCTCTCGTTCAGTCAAATTCTCTCTGTCTAACTCCTCCCACTGGGCTCAGGGAGGACAGTCTGAGGGTCTGAGTCATTTGTTCTTCGACTTGACTTTTCACCTGGATCATATGTAAACAGAATTTGACATGAGAAGAGAAATCTGCACACACACACACACACAAATCTTCATCAGACTAGTCTTTTAAATGACATGCTTTGAACTCCTTGCTGTTATTTCAATTTCCTGTTTGATAATTAATTCATATTGAACTATTTAATACTGTTTAAATTGAATATTAGTAATTATTAATGTTTGAATAAACTCTTATATTTAACTCTTTAAAACATTTAATATTAATTTTCTTGAATATTATTCTGGTAATCTTTTACTTTTTATTCTTTCTCTTCGTGCATGTGCTAATTCTTTGTGATGTGCCCTGCTCATTCACATTTAGTATTTCAACTCCAACATTTTCTGCTTTTCTCCTCTCATTTTTTATGTTTTATATCTGTGTGCTTTTTTATTTATTATATCTTTTTATGTTTAATCTAAAACTCATTGTCTCACTCATTCATTCTCACTCTTCCACTCTATTCTCTCTCGCTGACTCCTTCAATGTCTCTCTCCCTCTTTCTTCCTCACCTGAGGGGCATTTTTCAGCAGGTAGGACTGAAAAAAACTTCTCAAAGACAGAAGAGTTTTGTAGCATCTGCAAAATTTAAATTTATTTGACCTTTCAGTGATATGGTAGACAGTTCGGCTAATCTAGGTATGGGTGATCATCAGACCACGTGCTTGTCCCGTCAAAATAATTATTGCAAGTTTCTTCTGCTTTCAGTATTACTCGTGTTACAGACTTCGCACGAACCATTGTTCAACAGCTTAAAACAATGGATAAGGAAATACAACATATTTGATGAAAGAAATTACCAACCAACAAAATAAAGATAAGAGATAATTTTATTTGTTCATGTTGACATATGCAAGTATATATATATAGTTATGAAGAATTAAAGGTCTTTCTCGTCTGAGGTCGGTCTGTCTATCAGCACTCACACACTCTCTCTCTCTCTCGTCATATTTGTTTTTGTGTACATACTGGCGAATTATTATTTATGAGGGAGACAGATGAATGTTTTCTGGGGACTTACCACGTTCTTGAGAGAGGAAGCATCGACAATGGTGCAATCTGTAATCAGGCATGAGTTCTCATAGCTAGTACACAGGTAAACAAAAGAAGTCAGCATGAACAAGAAAGAGCCATCAACATTTATTTATTTAGCATTCGGTTACTTTACGCAACTGGCCATCGAATTTATGACAGTCATTTACGGAAGAAAATTTCACTGACCGCACACTGAACAGTCAGACTATATCTGAACAGTCACAAGCTGTAATACTGAGTAATGTGATGTAACTGAGCAGTTGTGTGATGTAACTGAGCAGTTGTGTGATGTAACTGAGCAGTTGTGTGATGTAACTGAGCAGTCAAATTCCATAAACTGCACTGGTCAGTTTGAGCAGTCATCTGCCAGTGGAGTCACACACGTCAATCTTCCAGAAAGCTTCGGGTAACTTATAAATATTGAGAAATCTGTTGCGAAATTCACTGAAACCATTTTCACAAAAATGTATCTATGTCACATATCGTCCAGGAGAAGACAGTATGCAGTCTCGAGAATCGAGATGGTTTGACTAAACCAAAAAAAGTCCACCCTAAAAACAACTTTCCTCAAAAGACGATCTGGAAGAGGTGAGAAGAAGGAAATGAAAAGAGAATGGACTGCTGACTGTGGGCTCTGGTAACAATTTTCATGGCAAAGGAAACGAAAAAAGACGGACGGGAAGCTTTGACAGAAATGGCCAGAAACGTAAAAATAAAATAAAACTCAAAAAATGAACTATAATGCAATGGAAGACTTACGCACGAAGGCACCCATCGATGTGTATCCAGAGCAAAGGCAGGCTTTCTCTGGGTCCACAAGCTGGGCCCAGGACAGGACAGATGTCGCGACAATGACCGCCGTCACGCACCTCACCAGAGTCCGGTCTGAGTGTCCAGTCATCTCGGCGTGAGAACTTTTTCTTTTGTCTGAGGTATAGCTACCGAAAATATGTCAGTCACACACACACACACACACACACACGCACGCACGCACGCACGCACGCACGCACGCACGCACACACACGCGCACACACACACACGCACACACATACACAATGAATTCGTATATCCACGTAGTCAATTTAAATCGTATATATGCAATATCACTCAACACTTAATCTGTTAGAGAAGTGCCTGTACCCGGACTGACTGACCCCTCGATCGCTAACACCCTACCTTAGCTTAGCTCCAAATCAGTCAGTTCCTCTTTGTTGTTCCAGGGAAGAGGACGGAAGTTCCCAAGAAGAATTTTCCACTAAAAAAAATCTAGCTTTCGTTAGTCGGGTGTGTCGTCTAGTCTTTTACCTTGCGCTGTGTTCTTTTTCTTACCTATCCTTATCCATTACGCACCCGAACTCAGCCGACCTATGAGCTCACAAAAGACCCTGCTTTACTTTAAGTGTCTTTTCTTCGGTGCATCAATTCCACGGATCTTCACGTGTCTTCTTTCTCTCTACTGCTGTGTCACGACTACCACATTGACAATATACAAACCTCACTCGCGATAGTGGTACTGTCACACGACGGAGACACACGTACGACACACTAGCATTCATTGGCACTGACACGCTCACACAGGTATTTAAGGTTCAAAGACAGATTTATTTACATAATCTACATATACAACTACAGTATCTATCCTACCTACCTAGCCTATCAAACTCTAGCACCTGACTCCCTAGGGTGGGTAAAAGAGGCTGAGTGTCACGAGCCACTATTTCCAGCGGACCAGATCACTAACTCAGTCTCCAAACTTTTACTTACTGCTATACCCAGCAGGACCAGTTCCAGGGGCGAGAGTTAAGGTGCGAGCAATGCCTTTAGCCCAGTATTTGTACCGGACAGTCTGGGTACTACGTCACTGTTGCTGTCCGTCACGTGCCACGCCGCTTGCGCAACCACGCTTCGGGTGGGAGGGGATGCGGGGCAGATGGACTACCCTCTGACCTAAACAAGCGCTCCCCCTACACTCCCCCTACACTCCCAAAGGCTTTACCTCTGATTTTTCTTACAACAGGCGAGTAACATGTCACTCGCAAACAAAGGTTGCCGTTATTGCAAGGGTTCACTTGAACCCCAGCAACGTTCCGTAAAATATACTTTGGATGTATATTTACATAACGGTACCAGCTTACAACAACGGCAGTTAAATAACCGACTTTCTCTCCAAGTGATGTTCAGATGATTGGAATGTTCAAAACTCCAAGATGTGGATTGCGAGGTGTCAAAGTTAAGTTGCTACACTGATTTGAGATCACACGTAGACATTATTGTTCGTGAGGTCACGTGTAAATTATTGTGAGATCACATATATAGGAATCATAGTGAAATCACGTGTAGATATTATTGTACCTATTTGTAGAAGCCATCCCCCGCTTCCTCCTCCACCAGTGTCTCGCCTCGCCAATCTTTGGCTTGCATCATGCACAGCTTCTATCATTTCTTTACGGTTGGACAAATTGTGTTTACATACATGCTTGTGATTATATGTATCTGTATATATTTAATGAATATAGGTATTATTAACACATAGGTATGTTTGCAAGTAGATGTTTTACCGGTATATATGTATGTATTCGTGTATGCATGTGAAGACCGCCTTGATCGTGACAGATATGTGAAGTGATGTATGACATAAATAACTGCGACTACATCACAAATGTATTTGTGATAACTAAATCACACATATATTTGTGATATATACATAAAGTAGTACTAACACCGTCTGACTTCGGTACACAAACACAAGCGCGCTTACCTGTGATTTATTTCCAAGTTGGACTCATATACCTGTGATAGGTACACTTTGTACTCTCGCACTGAACACAGGACCTGGAGATGATCCTTATTTCTGGCTTATTTAGCGGTGACATGGGACAACGGTTCCCACGATTTTGAACTGTTTACACAGATATAGTGTATCTGACAGAAGATACGGCGGAACGTGAGAGAACAAACAGGTGCAGACGGTTAAATGCTCGAGTTTTGAGTAGACGAACTTGTGCCTGGTATTGAGACAAGGCCAGAATACCATACTTTTCATGTTAATAATTTTCTTCCATTTGACTTTTGTTTTGTTTTGTATTTTTTATTTTATTTGATTTTTTTTAAACAGGTATTCAGCTGGCAAAAAAGCTAAACAGTTCAGATACGTGTTTGTCTGAAACTTTGTTTTCAAAAGTCTCAAAAGTTTCAGAAGTAATGTGCAAAAGTTTGAAGCTGGTGTGTCCTGCAAAGTTTAATTTTCACAAAGGATAAAAAAAAAACACCACACATAAGGGTTTTGTACGACCATGTTTCGAGTTGGATATCAGTAACGGATCAAGCTTGTATTTAAATTGCATAAGCATTTTGATATTTCTCTCTCTTGCTGATGGATTGGATTTGCTATTCTCGACTTAACAAAAATCCAAATTGATCTGTTTACCGACTTTCCATTTCGGAGGTGGTTGGCTTAGTTCGTCCGTTTGATCATCTTGTTTTTTCAAAGCAGCGATCGTGAGTAGTGATCACTCCTTAACTAATATATGTAGTTGATTGTGGACTCTTTATATCTCATTATCGACTGATCGTCTAGAGGACACTGTGATGTCTACAGTTCTGTTAGCTTGCCTTTCGGCTGGTATGATGCGGTGTCAAAGTGAAAATCATCAACATTATTATTAAAAATATTGTTATTGTTATTGTGAGCGCGAATTAGCATAAAGACGGTTTATGGTAGTAACGAAGCAACGTACCAAAAGCACTCCGATCTGCGAGAAGACAAACAGTAAAAACCCAGAATTAATCTAGTCACGATTCTGGGTTAGATGGCGATGACATAAGGTGGTGTATGATCAGAAATACCTTATCCACGCTGCCTATAATAACTTTCTCAGTCCCTCCCCCCAAGTCTGCGGTGCTTGGACTGGCTTTCTCCCCCCAACTCACTCTAAGATCGTCATAAATAGAATTATCGGGCAAGCACGCATATCCACAAACATATGCATCAAACACGTGCATTATCTGTTTACTTCTTTTCTTTCTTTGAGCACCTGCGAAGGGTGAGGTAGGTGGACAAAAGTCAAATGCTGGTGCTTTAGCGCCAAGTCGAAAACGGAGGCGATATTATAACTGTCTAGACTAGAGAGAGGAAAAAATTGCGTATGTCGCAGCGAGATGTGAACCCAGCACCAATGATGCTCGAGATATTGGTGACATGAGCGTTTATACCAGACCTGGGCAAGGGGCGGCCCACGGGCCGGATGCGGCCCGCCTCCTGTCTCTGACCGGCCCGCCCGCTGGCCAGTATATATATATACCATTAATATTGCATTGGGTAAAACTGAGTTAACTATATTAGTCCGGCCCTCTAAAACCCTCCCAATTTCTCATGCGGCCCCTTGGGAAAATTCATTGCTCACCCCTGGTTTATACGTTTCGTCACTGGACCACTGGCTGATATCGGGGACTGGGTGGGTACAGCAGGGTGGAGAAGGGTTCAGGCTTGTCTTTGAGTGTATTGCACGATGATTATACACGATGGAGAACCGGTGTACTGAAGTGGTACTCGTCAACCTGAGCTACATGTTTAGGAAATAAAGTTATCAGCTTACAACGCAGACAGCAGACGTACTTTGTACAAGTTCTCCTCTCTCTCAAAAGTGTATGCTACTCAGGTCTGAATGGTGGACCTTATGGGTGTTCACAAATTTCAAACTTACAGAAAGTTAAATTCAATTGAATGATTCAGCTGTGCACTCAGAAGAGAGTAAATTTTCGTTCAGACATTAATTGACATCTTGACTAGCCCATACCCTAGTGTGAACGGCAACAGTGCAGAAATCTTTAGGTCATAGCGGGTGAGACGTTAGAGACATTTATTTTAGGGATAGCCTTTTTCTTCAAAAGGGTGGTGCTTATCTTCACTATTCACAGTCTTTCCAGAACTTTCTAAGGGGTCAGATATCCAGAGCGTGGTCAGTGAAGGGAAACATGCAGCAGTACACAGATGCTCCAACGACTCTGCTCTTCACTTTCTTTCAGAATTGCAGTTCTGTAAAATTCATTGCAAAAGAGCTTTTTTTCCCTCTTCGTATCTCCAAGTATCTTACTCTGCACCCCAACTACTGCTGCCAAACCAAGAAATTGAAAAAAGATGGAAAAAGTGTGACATTTATTTCACTCTTTTGTGGTCACCCATGACGGTGTTGTGTACCTTTATCTCCGTAGTTTGTAGATTATCGAAAATCTGTAAAAGTTTACAATATGTAACAGGATGTTTTTTGACATTTTTTTTTTTGTTTATGTCAGGTTGGAAAGTGTGTGAGAAGTTTTGCACCTTGCTTTAAAATGCAATTTATTGGTGCAAAATCAAAAGAAAACAACTGTAAAATTTATTTATATGAGGATAATTCTCATTCACACAAAAATAACCATGAGTCTTAGCAAAAACAATAACTTTTTTTCTAATGAGTAAAGTTCGGTGTAAAATACTATTTACAAAATCTGGGTAAGTACCATCTTTCCATTCTCAAGATAACCCCAACAAACATCACCATGCACAGAAAGAGCTTTAAATTGTGACCTCACCTTTCTGTACACACACACAATTAACATGATCCCAGCCTTCCCAGTTAAACATCCATCTACTACTGTGATGCATGTGTTATAAACCTCTTTCTGAGCATGGTTATGTGAGTAGAAATACCTTGAGAACAGAAAGAGGGTATTCACCCAGACTTTGGCAAACAGTATCTTGCATTGAGCGTTACCCAGTAATTAGAAAAAGAACATGCAAATCAAGAAGACCTTTAAAGCCTAGTTTTTAAAACCCCTTGGAAACATTAGAAACCTCGCTAGTCAGTTTTCTTCCATACCAGACAACTGCTGTTTGGATGCCTTCACCTTGGTGTTTATTTATTTATTTTGGTACCAAGTCATCATATTCTATAAATTTTGTTACCTCTTTCATGATTCATCACAAAAATTGAAGTGAGGGAATGAAATCCATAACAGAAATGCCTTGGCGTATACAGAAAACCAATAACATTACTTTTAAATGCACTGATACCTGATTTTAACATTCACAGTTTTAAATTCACCAATCATTTGTTTCTATAAAATTTAAGAGACAGTTATCAAATAAAAGACCATATAACAAATGTTGAGTATATGAAGAGAGTATTGCAAAACAGATGAGAATGTATGAACTGAGTGATAAGTAGAGTAAATGTTGATGTCAAGTAAAGGTCAGGTTATACAATGTGACAAGGAATTGCCAGATTAAAATTTTGTCCCTTATTCACCATTTCTCTACACAACTTAAAAGTATTTTGCTGACATTCTTCCTTAAAATTACAAATTTTGAAATTAAAAATGATTGTTTTACAAGAAAATGAAGCCCGAGTTACAAACAAAATATTTGTTACAAAATCCACGGAATATATCAGTGTTATTCTAATAATATGAAATGATTCTGTGAAGAAACAAATGTGCAGGTTGAATACGGGGTCAAAAAAGGGGATTAAGTGCAAATGAATCATGGCAGCTTCTAGTGATGTCTCAGTAATAATACACAAGGCATACAATTTTCATTCAGTGATAATGATTTGAATGTACAAGAAACGACTATAGCTTATGACCATAAAAATGACAGCCATATCTATTGGAATTGTGTCATTTACTTTTAAATACTGTTCAGCCACTAGAAAAAGCTAATTTAAGAATGCAGGAATTTATTAACAAGTGTTATGGGCATTGCTACAGCAAGACTCTCATCAGCAGCCACAAAACCATGGCTAGTGCTCATCCTTTCAAACAGGTGGCACAAAACATTTCAAACACCAGACTTCTTTCTGTTGCATAGAATATGGAATCGTACAAAATCTTATGCATATGTTTCAACTTAGAAAATTTTGTTACAGCAAACAAAATGGCAAGAAAATATTAGAAAGTCTCACTTCTTTTCCAACCAGGATATGCACTGGAGTTGGATAGTTTTAAAAAGAAAACTCACTGATGCTGCAGACATCATAAACTCTGTCAATCTCTTTACCATCATCATTTTTAATGGTTACAGAACAAAATCTTGACATATCAGAATTCAAGGAGTGCATGTAAACAGTTTGATGATATTTACAGATCTATTTAAGAGCTAAATCAATCACAAATGTGCAATCAATCCAAAATCAAATCCAACTTAACAATGAATTAAGAGGTAAACATTCATTTTGGTCATTATTAAACAAAAAATTCCAAATATTAACTGGGCTAAATGATGAATAAAGCTTCGAAGATTTCAAGGGCAGAATTTAAGCTCTAATACACTTAAGCTCACTATTAATATGTTCAAACTCTGCATGAGGTTTCTGGGACACAGAATGAAGGTATTATGCAACTCTCCTTTCATTTGTGACTGGCCAGTGACACCACTTTTAAATTGCAAGTACAGATGATTAGATGGACCTAACTTGTCTTCAAAGCACACTCAAAATAGATCTAGATGTAACGTTCAGTGGGAAAAACAGAAAACAAAATCTGCCAAGAAACACTCTCGGTAACTTTCATTGTAAAGATCACCAAACTATGGAATGGTTACATATTGGCCAAAATTAATGCTATTCATCAAAATCTTCATTTCTATTTACAGTTACCAGGACAACTGCACATTTCTGTCCAAACTGTTAGCATGAAAATTTTCCTTAAACATGAGGCACCTTCACGGCTTTATGCTAACAATTGTATATGGCATCTTTTGCTTCCAGCAGGCCTCTTTGTGAGGACTGATCAAGGAAGATAGCCTGGAATAAGTTCCAAACAATGACAACCCCTATTTGTGCTTCAGGTGTGAATTATGTAGACCATATATAGAAGTACACCTTCTGCCACTGAGGAAGGTACTCCATTAATGGACCTGAAGAAAACAGCACAATTTCCCGTTAAAAAAATGTCTGGATCACACAAAAGAAAATAAACAAAAATGAAAAGGGACCAGTTACATCTCTGTGACATCAAGACATATTGCATTCTCATAATGTCTTGTTCAAAAGAGATCCTGTCCTGATATAATGTAAGTTTGGTTATTTAGTTTGAAGTTCATTAACACAATGTTTTGTACTAAAAGAAACAGACACAAAGAGATGGCATTCTCGTTGAAATATTTTACAGTTCTCTCACACACCAGAAAGCTCTAGAGAAGCAAGAAAATTTATTACATCTGGTATAAGGATAACATCTGATAACTTTAAAAAAAAAAAAAAATTACGAAATAGAGTGACAACAAAGCAAGATACCAAAATAGATGCTTATCAATTATTTTAGATTATGTGGGGAAACTATCCATGTCTAACACATTTGTGTCTTCAGTGCATACTCACGCATCACAAGAGACATTCCAGGGACATTGTCAGCAAGAAGCTTGAGTGCCATGACAATTTTCGCTCTGAGAAAAGACACAAAAATGAATTTTCTGCAATAGTAGTGATGATTATGGACAGAGCAGGAAGAGTAGTATGATAAACGTGAACAAATAAACAAGGGAAACTAAATCTCAATACACTAGCAAAACAAATTAAAACAGTTCACACATAGCAAGAAAAATCATGTTTAGATCAGGAGATTATTGCAACAACCAATGGTGGGAGGCTGGCAAGAATATTTGTTACAAGTTCTCAACTGTTTCTAGATTGGATGGTTTATTTGTTAAAAAACTTCTTCCATCTTGTAGCTGGGTATTTTTGGAGAAGGGATAATGAAGTGGAAGGAGACTACACAGAGAAAATCTCTGACAGTAAGCTCTGTGAACAGGTATCACATTCAGTCATGTGAACAGCGTGAGTCTGAAAAGCACAAAAGGTACCCAGGCTGTATGTGACATCTGTTCAGTTGTTAACTTTAAGCATATTTGGGTTTAAAGTCTGTTCCCATAGTACTCATAAAATCTTTACTGTAGCATAAAACAGCTACATCATAAACTGAAATGTAACAGATAAAAAAGACTAAATCACTCTCCTTGACATCTAAAAACACTTTCTCAGGGTTTTTAAAAGACACTTGAGACACTTGTGCCAGAGAAAAAAGCTAACAAAACTCACTGAGAATATCTGTCGTAGAAAGGTGAGCGCAAGAGATAGAGAAGCAGCATGAGAGTACGACGTCGTAGTTCACCTTGCTCATTAATGTTTAGATCTTTGGGATCTCCCATTAAGCAGAGACTGGAAAAAAGCATGACAATGAACTTCATAAACAATACTCATTAAAGGATCTGAAAATAAAAAGCAGTGTCTCACAATGACATAGCATTCATGATTTACTAGTTATAAGCAGCTAACAGATCACTTTCTCGCATTCCTTGACAGCAATTACAAAATCTGATCTTGAATTGTTCTGACTAGAAAACTGTCTTTTAAGCATAAAGCAGGTAAAGACATAGTTATTAAAGACTCTTTGCAATTTTTTTCACTAGCACTGGGAACCAAGACATAAGTCCTCGGTGACAGAACATAAATAAAACAGCTCAAAACATCGATGACTAAATCCTTTTAAAATGATTTATGCTTAAGAAGAAATACAAATAAGAATACATATTATGTAACAACTCCCCAAAACTGTTATGAAAAATGGCTTCTTCCTTTCACACAGGTCGAGAAACAGAGTCCCAACATTTAATACTCATATAGGCAAGCAATAAGATAAGCAAGGATGTCCACAAATGTGCATCTGACACAGATCAATATTACTTTACCTGCTGACATCCATGGCCCCTGACAAAAGCCATGGTTTCCAGGATGACAGCCCAAACAGGTAGAGGCTGGTTACTAAAATATGTTAAGCTAAAACGCATTTTCAGTCATTTCACTAGGTATTAACATTGCCATAGCATTTAAATTGTAATGATTGAAACATATGAAAAATTTACACTTTCTTATCAGAGCCGAGGCATGTCAAATCAGTGACTTGGATGTCAAATGAATGCCATAAAAACTACATCATTTACTGAATTACATAAAAGGATACAGTGAACAAGAGGCTTCATGATATGTAATGTTTCTCCCCAGTACTGGTTCACCGTTAAAGGTGTGGGGCATATATTTTCCCTTGATTTCAAACCTGAAGCTGGTGGTCCTCCAGTTCCAGGCAGTCGCCAGTCTCTAAGACTCAGCTGAGGAGCTAACAGCAAAGTAACATAATAAACCAACTCACATCTATCTTATGCTTCCTCTGCATAACAACAAATTCCCTTTATAATCATATAGGAAGGTGAAAAGTAGAGCATGTCTGCTCTCATAAGTCCCTTCTGCAAATGGCAGTGCTCTCAATCTGAGGATGCATACAATGTGAAGTTTTTCTTAAAACATTTCTTTGTACAACAATTTTTTAACAGAACATTTGTTCAATATTACTAATCGTTGTGGACTGCTAAGTGTGTATGAAGTTAATTTCAGTTTGCGGGAAAAGATAAAAAAAGAAAAAATGTTAAAACTCTGTTTTGTCTACACTGATTGAAAGGACTGATTCCTTTCTTAAAGTAATATTGTGTGTAATGGAACAGTGCATCAGATACAACTTAAACGAATAACTAAAAGACAGCAAGTTGTGTACATTTGAATTAAATTAGTATAAACCAAATATTAAATATTGTAAACAAATGCAAACAGGGAAAAACCCATCTCTAAAAACAAAGTAATGACTTTAAAATGAACTAAATGCAAAGATAAAATAAGAACAATATTTACTTTTAGCTAAGGATCTCATAGTTTTTCCTGAACGCTTCAATGTAAATGTAAAGGGAATGTGGAATGAATTTCTGTCTTCTGTGCTCTCTGATGTTTCCTGGAAACAAACAGTTCAGGTTCAAAAGTGTGCATGTGTTCTAACACCTCGACCAGCTCACCCCCTCCTTAGAGATAGAGAAACACACACACACAGACCATTACTCTCAATAACTCACTCACACCCATATATACATATACATCCAATCTCATGACCATTTAAAACAACATTAATGGGCAGATAGGGTAAATTCTGAAAAAAACCACTGAAACAGTAGACAGTATCTATCTACACAATATCATCACACATTGATAACTTAAAAACATCTATGGCTCATTAACATTAATGCTGTGAAGACAAATACCTGAACTGGTTCCTCTGTCTTTTTCTCTGTTACCAGCAGCTGCCTATTGAGGGGCATGATGGGAGGGACTGGCTGAATGCCTGCATTGTAATAGTTTAGAAGCACAAATCGAGCCACAGCCCTGCAACAGTTACATCAAGACAGACACATTGGTGTTATGGGCATCACCTCATATTTTTCTTTTTTTCAGAGTTTGGTAAATTACTCTTTCCATTCAAGACTAGTAATTAGCCACAATGGACTAGCTTACTAATCTCTTCTTACACACATTCATCTTGTCTCAGAAGCATGTCCTGGCATGCAGGCATAAAATGCATACAAAACTTTACCTTGATAGTGAAGCAGTGATCAAAGATCAAAAAGTTCTGAGTTTGAGTTTAGTTTACTCCTTGATTCTTGGTTCATCACTACCATCCCTTTTCTGTTAAATACATGCTGCCATTGAGCTTTTAACCAATACCAGGACAAATAATCTGTGATTTAACCTCACTTGGAACAATTCATGCAAAAGTATCACAATGTTTGGTTTATGGGTAAAAATTAAATTTTTAAAATAATTAATACAAAGCAATGTTGGGTGTTACTGCTACAATCACAAAAAGGAAAGCAGCACTGTAACATATGTACAAAATATCCAAGAACCAGGCAGAAATAACGCACAGTAATGTCATATCATAGATCACTTTCGAATTTTAAGTTTATTGTCCGAGTTCTAAATTATTTTTTTCAATTAATAATAATAGTACTTAAAAGCACAGTTCCCAGTGTGAATGTGTGCTGTGCACAAAAGACACCAAACAACTGACAGTCGACCATAAAACAAACACAAGCATCAGCAAACAGATGACACCATGGCAAACATGAACAAAGAGCATAGATGGAGAGCTAAGGAGTGACTGGAATAATTTGCTTGATTATTCGTTGAAGATATTCCTTTAAAATTGTTAAGATTCATCTTCCAAATCAATACATAATACTCTGAGCTTTATTCACAGGTTCACAATGTCCTTTTATGTCTTGTACACAGCACTCACTTTGCCACTTGAATAGCAGCAATGGCCACCCATCTTCCTGTGTGTCCCCAGAAACGCTGTGCTGTCATTTCTATGAAGACTTCAACATACTCCAGTATGGTGATTATTCTCATCAAACGTTTCTGACTCACCTTCTGCAACATTGCCAGCCTCGTTTTATATATTTACATCATTAATATTTATATATCAACTTTTATATACTACATACATCTATAATTGTTTATTATTAATTATGAAGAAAAATACAACTGGCTTACTGTAATTAGGCTCTAATATTTAAAAATTCTGGATGGGTGCAGTTGTGGAGAGGAGAATGCAGAAAAAGAATATGTATGACTCTGTGAAAGCACACCAAACAATCAAACGCACAAATCCTGGCACCCTTTTAGGCTAATGTTATACATACAAAAGCAGATAGTTCTGTTAATACAGACTGCTTATAACTAACAAAAGCTCACCATTTTTGGAATAACACAGGCTTTTTTGTGAAGAATGGCATCATTCAACATCACAATCAGATTAGATGTGGCATAAAATAACTCTGACAAAACCTGAGAATCATGGAAACGACCTAAAAATATATGTAAAAAAAAGGACAATAAAGACATGTTATATATGTGAATTTGATGTATAATGCTTAATTTAAAAAATGGGATGTTTTATATATATCTGCGTGCTTGCATATGTGTGTGTGTGTGTGACAGAGACGGAGCATGCAAGTGTGTCTATGGTATATCCTTGTGTAATATTAATAGTCAAAGAAGATATTGAAATATATACTGGAGTGAAAGCAAGTACACTTATGAAACAAACTCTGCAGTTAAGTTGCTTAGACTAGAAAAACAAGCACCTGTCTATTTATATCCTCCATTAAATAAAATTATCATTAAATCGATCATGCATTCAATGTACCTTAGGTACTACCTATCTTCCCTCTCTCCCACCCAATCCTAATCACCACCCACACATTCAAACAAAGCTTTATTAAAAGTTTGCCCGTGCGAGTTATTAACATACTTAAGTGATAAAATAGATATTCCAAAATGTTGCATTTATCGAAACATAAAAATCAAATTTTGAAAAGGTGAAATAAGTTGAGAAAACGAAAAAAAAAGTATTAAGTGCATCAGCAAAGACTGACGGAGGTTCAGTACTGGATCAACATGTTGCTTTATTGCTATATTTAAAATGTACCTGCAATAAGATAAGACGCAACTCGAAAACCTATCTCTAGCTGGCTTACGAGCTGAGGATTGTGAACTACAGCCTTTTTATAGTCTTCAAATAACTTTCTCAAACAGTCCGCGGCCATGATGCTTGTTTTGTTTTCTCTCCCTAATATCAGAGGCCACAGACGATTGGTCTCAACTGAGGTCGTTATCCAATCTCACGTTTTGTTACAAACTATAAGAAAAGACGGGGCTAGTAGTGCCCCTTGCTTTGGACCAGCACATTGGTATCATTCTTCTTGTTTGACAATTTTCTCGTTAGTGTGAGACTTACGGCCTTAATTTACCGTTGTCATGGCTGACAGGGTGAGCATATCCCACTTACTGTCTAATATTTCTTTGTCGCAAATTTTAAGACAACATCATGCGAAAACTTAAATTTGCCTGGCTCTTCTTTCTTCTTGAGCATCAAACTTTAATAACTGCATGATGTTTCATTTGTTTTCTACTTATTTCTTGTTCCTTTTTAAACGTAACAGACGAGGCCACAGCCTATTTGCTGAGTGAAATGGGGTCGACAACATGATTCAAGGCAAACTATAATGATCAGCTGTGCTAGTAAAGGTATGGGCTATTTTGTACAGTTTTCTTGTGTGAAGCAATTAAGTAGTATTAGGAACTATAGTTACCGAGGTACCTGGCATCGTCTGGGTCGATTTCTGGCGCAAACTCTTCATTCTGTAATTTTATTGTCTTATCTTTGACATACGACTTTATTTGAGTCAATTTATTCCACTAGGTAAGTGATATATTTGTGGTCTGTGATCGAAATAGATATAAGCATTTGTACTCTGGCACTTTCTGTACTCTTTATATCTTTTCCCTAACTTTTTGAGGTTTACATCTCATTTTCCGCTGTTTTGTAATCACTTATTTATCTATTCTTCCCTCACTTTTTTCTCATGCACACCTACACACAAATGCTACACAAATTCTAGAGCTGTAAGCTGGCTAGGGCTGATCATTTGGCCTGTGATCAGATCAAATGGCACTGGGACAATCTTTTGAGTGAAGGAGAAATAAACATTTTGTTGATGTCCCCATGTGAAGTTTCATTTCTGACAGATCTTCAATGTGCTTGTGGGCCAAATCAAAAGGCAAGACCACGGCGGGGGTGGGGGTGGGGGTGGGGGTAATGCCACTGTCCCCTGTGAGATAAAAATTACAGTTGTATCAACAGTTATGCAACTGCTTGTTCCTCCTCAAACATTGTGAATTTTCAGTAGATGAAAGGAGTACTTCTGCAAAACAGGCATAGGTATCAACCAAACCCACCATTCCTCCATCAACACAAAAAGATATCACCACATTGTGCTTTATTTATTAGATAGTAACAGGTTAGCACCTTTCCCTAGAGTTCTTAATTATAAACAATCTTCTCACATTTTCAGGATCTCTCTCTCTGTCTTATAAAGCAACGTAAAGCCAAAAGTATATGTTTTGTGACTTTTATTCTCTGACTTATTTTGAATTGCAGATGCTGGTGCGTTGGCGTAAGAATGTGTTGGTGCTGCTGCTCGCTGCTGGAGCTATTCCAGTCACATACATGGTGTACTTCATTGCAACTTCAGATGGTATACTCAGGCACCTGTTATATTTATTCTGCAGCTTGTAGTTTTACGGTATAACATTAATCTTAGAGTTTACTATTAATGCTCTTTTTCTTCTGACAACCAGCATAGCCAGAATGAGTGTAAATTTCCTGAAATGACATGTTATGGTTCACAACAGCTTAAAAGAAAATATGTTATTGAACAATTATAATAGAGGAGTATTTGATTTGAAATTTATAGGCTGATAGTTTGTTGTTGATATTATTGAAAGACAAACTTTAGTCAGTGTTAACTTGCATTAGGGAGGTAGATAAGAATACAGAGGGAGATATGTGTGTATGTGCCCTTGCGTTTTATGTATTTTCTATGGAAAAATGATGAAAAATACAGAAATACAATTTAAAAAAAATTTTGGTATGATCTTTGTGGATGGATACCATGTCTGTCAGGGTTGACATCATTCAATAAGCAAACAGTTCTTGTGTGCATAAATATCACTGGAACAAAGGAATGTTGTTCATCTCTGAAACACACGTTTCAAGAATAATTTAAATCTTTGAAATCTGACAGCATTATTTTTTCATTCTTTTTTAGATGCCTTTGATGTCAATAGCGACAATGCTGGAGTCAGTGCCTTAGAAACCCGCTTAGTTCAACGTGTTCGTGAAGTAGAAAATCAGAACATTGGGCTTCGTAAACAGCTTAGGTATGGCAACCTTTGTGTCAATATTTCCTCATCTCTACTGATCATTGGTAATGTTCTGCTGCAGTTGAACGTGCCAAAAAAAAAAAATTAAAAAGACAATCTAAATCCTCAAAGTTTTACAGTTAGGCTGTGTACGTCACTGTGATATGAGGTAGATAGCTTTTAATTTTTAGTCTGTTTTTCTAGTGTGCCTTTTTTCCTGCAGCTGTATATGGTAGACAGTTGTGGTATCCTTTTTGCCAGTATGAAAGATTTTTTTTTTTTTCACAACCATATAGCCATTGTGTGTTTATTTCCCTGATATATATATATACAAACTAAATATGCAAAACAAATCTCTAAAAAGGAAAGGAATTTTGTATATGCTCTTCATTCTATTTATCTACAGCCAAACCCAAAATCATCTACTTCGACTACAGATGACACTTGCCGCTGCCAATGATTCTGCAGGAGCTGGTGGCAATGGTACAAAAATCAAATGTCTGAATGCTGAACCTGATGTACCAAAGTGTGAGGTAGGTTAAAGGTCATCAGTGTCATTGTTTCATACCAAATCAGCAGCTAAGGCTGTGTCACTGTCTAATTATGTAACCTGGCAAGAGATAAACAACACTGGTACAATCAAAAGAAAAGTTTTTTTTACAAAGTTGAGCAATTATTAACATTCAGATGATCATTAAATGTTATTGGCCATAGAGAGATATCTTTTCTTAAAAGAGTATGGAAATTTAAAAAGAAAAATTTAATGTCGAGTAATAAACATGAAATATGAATTTGTGGATATTGTATGCTTGAGTGTATTTTTATTTGAGCATCAATTCATTTTTCTTAATTTTCTTTCTCTCTGAATAGGTAATCCATGTTGCCATTGTGTGTGCTGGACACAACTCAACTCGTGATGTGGTGACCCTTATCAAAAGTATTCTGTTTTATCGACACAATCCTCTACATCTTCATTTCATATCAGATTCTGTGGCCCAACTCATTCTCACAAAACTGTTTGAGTCATGGAGTGTTGCTGAAGGTTTGTAACATCCTGCAAACTATTCATTAGGTGTGATATAGGTTTGCAGGTGGATATCAGGATGTGCCAATATTAGTATTATGGAAGAAGGCTCTGAGAATTCTGAAGGTTAAGCCAAGTGCTCAGCAAAAAATCTCTGGAAATAGAGCATAAAATATGATAAAACATATTCTGGTGGTATTTTATGACAAAGAGGCACAAGAAATTTTTTTTTTCTCTTGATCACACCTGGATTTGTCAAGAAAGCACAAAGTGATGAAAGAGTGAAATGTCTAAAAATAGCATCGTCAGCTTAGAGTCGTCTGCATCAGCTGACTTTAAAAAGGAAAGCAAAACAACTCTTGGTAAAAGAAAACAGACAAGGAAACAATGTGCTGTTGCGGAGTGTTTGCTTTTATAGTCAGATGGAGTTTGTACTCATTTCCTAAATAGACTGGCTAGTGGATTAACTTTGCTGAAATGTGCTGTGTGAACTTCCCCCCAACAAAAGCAAGAGCTGTCAAAACCAACTACAGTTGGTGGTTGAAAGGTAAAAGAAGGATCAAGCAGCTGCTATGCAATATCAACACTTTCTACATAGCTCTGGTCTACCAGTAACTTCGTGACGTAATTCACAAACACAACATTATTAGTGTTATTCTCATTCAGAAAAAAATTAAAATAACTGACAGCGTGAGGGCACCAGGGGTCCAGTCATTTTGCCCCAAGGCCATTTCATCCCACACCAAAATTCAATTCGTCCCACATAGGTCCATTTCGTCGCCAGACAGAAAAGTTGAATCACCCAAACCCCAAAAGGCAATCGATCACCAATGAAACAAGTAGCTATTAACATCAAATATTACCATCAGTGATCGACCGGGCACCATTGATGTGCATGCTGGAAACAGCTAGTGTCATATTTATAGCGTCCTATTACATTTTTAATTTATCATCTGCCGTCAGTTGGGACTTTTGTTTGAACACATTTACACACAAATGCATGTGAGCATGCATGCTCTTTCTGTCTTCTCTCTTTCATACAGACACTTGCAAACATACACATAAAATTAAAAAAATGTATATATGAGGTACATGATGCACGGTTTATTAAAATATCTTTTGACTTGTTACTCTGTTGAGTATAATGTATGTCTGAGTTTTTTTTTATAAGGTTTTAGGTTGAGGGTTTTCTTAGTTCTTATTTATAGGATTAGGATCAGAGATTGTATGTGCTGGTGCACAACTTTTAATGCTTTTGTTAATGTAAAAATAATGTTGTCTCTTTAAACTAAAAATTGCTGACAATTGACAAATCATTATATTTTATTGTTCTTTCAAATCCAGTTTCAAACTTCATATTTTTTTAAATTTGCAGTCGAAGTGAGTTTTTACCCTGCAGATTCCATAAAGGTCTGTATAGTAGTATCCTATAAGTTTTTGATATACTGTATAAGTTTTTTTCACTGGGGAGAAAGATAACATACTTGATTCTTTCTATTTTTGTTAGCAGTGTGTAAAATGCTTGTCAGATAGAAAAATTGTGTGTCATAATTCAATGATTTGAAAAGCAAACTCTGGCTTCAAAAAATACATCAGACAGTGTGATCTTCAAGTAGATAATTTAATGAAGTTTTTCTTTACATGCTAGAATTAATGACAGAGTTTGTGATGTACAAAGTTTATGATGTATATTGCACAACAACATCAACAGCACTCTGATCAACAAGAATTTTAAGCACAGGTCGTTGCAGTGCTTGTTGTGTAAGTGATTCAATGTAAATGCTGTGTAAGTACTTCAGTGTAAATGTTATTTTATAATACAGCCTGATGTTACCTGGATCCCAAACCGCCATTACTCTGGAGTATACGGATTGATGAAACTTACACTGCCAAAAACACTGCCTGCAGAGCTAGAAAAGGTGAGCACAAGTAATTTTTCCAAACTGGTTAAAAAATCTTGTCTTTGACTATGAGTTTTTTGCGTTCATTTGGAGATATTTTGCTTTTAGATTGTGATACCTATCACTTTTTTTTCAAAGGGAAAAAGGACCATATATTTTTAATGTGAGTCATATGGCTTGGTACAGTTATATTCAGGTGTGGTTTATGGAAAATGTGTTTTGTGCCCAGGTGATCGTGCTGGACACTGATGTCACTTTTGAAACAGATATTGCTGAGTTGTGGAAAATCTTTAGGGTATTGAAAGGGAAACAAGTAAGTGTTCATGGTACCAGTAAGAGTGTGTGTGTCAGAGAGAGAAAATAAGAAATAATAGAAATCTTAAAAGTTTATTCTTATTCTGATTTATCAATAACAAATGATTAATTGCTGCTTATTACTCTGTCTGCATTAACATACCATGTTTCATCTTCTGGTATTTTCTGTTCCATCGTTAGTCTTTATATTTTGACTTGATATGTATACATGTAATGCACAACATGAACTAAACTTTTGCTGGGGTGATTCTTGTAGATGTTTTTTTTTTCCAGGCTATTGGTTTAGTAGAAAACCAGAGTGATTGGTATCTTGGGAAACTGTGGAAAAATCACCAGCCATGGCCTGCACTGGTAAGTTTCTACAAACAGCATACCTAAAAATGTAAAGAGATCTCAGTTATTTTAAAAGATCAAGGACATAATATGTGGAACATATAGACTATGCATAAAATCTATATAGAGCAAGATATGTCGGTAGTGAGGATTTTCTCCTAAAAGAACCTGCAGAGAGTAATTTGCATCAAGATAAAGTATGTGCCCATGTTAGAAGAAGCTGCATTTTGTTTAGAAGAAAAAAATAATTAGGAAATGATTGCTGATAGGGCCGGGGGTTCAATACAGGAGTGATTCTACTGGACCTGAAGATGCTGCGGGAGCTGAGCTGGATGCAGATGTGGCGACTTATTGCTGAGAAGGAGCTCATGAGCATGCTTGCTACCTCACTAGCAGACCAGGTGGGTGGCCAGCAGGGGAAGATCAAACCACAAATAATTTCAAAATCATCAGGTCATTTATCGATTCAGCAGATAGAGTCTATGTAGGCTGACATCTGACTAGCGAAATGCTCTGCACGCCAGGCGCATGCTAGCTCACTGTCAGGGGAGACAACTTTACGATGGTTAAAGAGCTAAAGTGACCGTTTATCTCCTATGGTCATGTCATCTGATAAGTCTGAAGAAAGAGAATTTACTCTCAAAATTTATGTTTCTATCTGATGGGAGACATTGATCACATAATTAATACTTGTATTAATATGTTAATCAGATCAGCCGACAGAGAATGTTACTCAATGAAGCTAAATATCTTGATGTGTAAACTGTACAGGACATTTTCAATGCTGTACTGAAACAGCATCCCTACTTGGTGTATCGTCTTCCTTGCCAGTGGAACGTTCAGCTGAGCATGAATACACGAAGTGAACAATGTTACAGTGAAGTTGCTGACATCAAGGTGAGAACAGTCTCCAGGATTCCTTCTAATTTAGTAATATAAATCAAGATATGAAATGTAATAAAATTAATCATTTTAAGTAATAGTTTCGGAGTTGTATTTCAGATGGAAAAAAAATTAAAGATGTTCTGTTGAGGCAAAAGATTTATGTAAAGTCCTATCAGTCTGGCTTATCTAATAGAAGGTGGATAGAAGACGGCAGACATAAATAATAAACACTAACTACAAACTTATCTACCACCAAATATGTATATATGTCTGCTTTTCTTCACCCAAATGACTCACATAGCCAAATTTATTTTTGATTTTTAATAGAAAATATCTTTTAGGAAATATTTTATCCCTAAAATAATTTTACTATGAATATAAAATGCTATATGTTTGCAGATTATCCACTGGAATTCTCCAATGAAGCTGAAAGTGAAAAATAAGCATGTGGAGTTTTTTCGCAACAAGTATTTGACTTTCTTGGAGTACGATGGCAACCTTCTCCGCCGCGAACTCTTTGGCTGTCAGACTGCTAGTGGGGGAGAAGGAGCACGTAACCAAGATCCCCTTGGAGAGCTGACAGAGGATGATGATTGCTATGACTTCCGCAGTGAGCGAGAGCTTGTGCACCGGACCCATCTTTATTACATGGACTACAGATACGAGGTAGAGTTGAAACAGTGAGGATATTTTTGTTTGTGTAGATGAAATTACAAGTGACATAATAACCCTTCCTTAAGAAGTAAATGCATGTAAATATATCAAATGGCAAGGTTTTATTTTGATTGTTAATTTAAAATTTTTGAAATACTTTACTTCTCCTGGCAAATTTTGGTTTTGAAATATTGTTGAGCAGGTCTGCCTTAAACTGGTGTTCCTGCATGCCTACTTGTATGTAAAGCTCTTTGAGCTGATGAAAGGCGCTATATAGATAAGCTTATATTAAGTGTACATAACTGAGAATTAGCAGCATTTCTGTTGACCCACTGTGTCATCAGCCTTGTTTCCAGATTTTAGTCAGCATCTGACACTGTCATTTGCATTTGCTGTTTTTTGGGTCTAGCCAGCTCCTGATGATGTGACATTGGTGGCCCAACTTTCACTGGACCGCTTGCAGATGTTGGAGTTGATATGTAAACACTGGGAAGGACCTATCAGCATTGCTCTCTACATGTCTGATGCAGAGGCACAGCAATTCCTGCGCTATGCTTTGGGATCAGATATTCTTATGGCTCGTAAAAACATTGGCTACCACATTGTATACAGAGATGGGGTAAGGAAATAAATAGTGTAACAATTTTAAATATATCATAATTTTCTTTTTATAAGGTTTTTTTTTTTTTTTTTTAATCAAATGTATAGGCAGTCATGCTTCCATCAACAGTGTCAGCAAACTCAGATTTATCAAAGCTACTACGGTGTTAAGGTTTAAATGATTGACCAGGGATCATCTTAAAACTGTACTGAGTGCTTGTGGATATGAAAAGTCTGGAACCTATAAAGATTGTAGAATTTTGAGGTCAAATTAAATTTTATTTTGCCCTGCAAACTAGTACAAACCAAATGACTATCATTACTGTGTGCCAGCTGTTCTTGACAGTATTATTTAGTTTCAGCATTGTACTTTGACTAGATGCCACAGATTTCAAGATAATTTAGTAAAATAAAAGCAGTGGCAATATTTAATAATCCACTCATTTGAATAACAAAAAACAAAAAAATTATTTACTGGTTCTTGAATGTTTACCAAGTAGATAAAAATAGTGTTTATTTACTAGTCATAAATGATTCTTCTGTAAGTTAGTATGATTTATGAGATGACATTTTTTTTCGTTGTCGTCAGTGGGATTCTTTGCTTATTTTCTGTGTACAGCAATTTTACCCAGTGAACTATCTACGTAATGTGGCCTTACAGGAAGTGAAGACATCATATGTATTTTTGTCTGACATAGACTTTCTGCCCATGTTTGGGTTGTATGAATATTTGAAAAAAGCTGCAACAACGATGGCAATAGGAAAACAGAAAAAAGTGAGTGAGTCCCAGCAGTCATCCCAGCAGACTTTGTTCTCCAACCTTTTTCTTGCATTAGACATTTGCCGTCAGCTATACAGATGGGGTTTAGTAGCTCTCAAAATTTTGTGAAAAGCAGAGTGCAGCCATTCCTCCTCATTTTTTTCCTCTTCCTTTTTAATTTTTTACACCTTTATTTAAAAGAATATTGATTTTAGAAATGTGTTTAAACCCTTATGTGCCTGCATGCTTATGTTTTTTGATATCTAAAGCAAATCTGAAATGTGTGAGGATAGTCTATGTGAAAGAGAAAAAGAAAGTGTGTGTGCATGTGTATGTGGAAGGAATAATTTTTGGGGTGTACAAGTAACAGTTAAAGTAGAGGCATCTGTGACTGTGGGGATGTGTGATCAGTATTTGTCAAGTAAGTAGCAATCAAGTCAAATTTCTAATAAAAGTTCACTTGGCAAATATATTGTTCTTCTTTATTAGGATTTTTTAATGATTCCAAACTGCTTGATGAAATAAATAACACTTGTCATTCATTTCTGCTATCTTGCTCAGGCTTTGGTTGTGCCAGCCTTTGAGACCCAGCGATACAGGCTGCAGTTTCCTAAGTCCAAAGCAGAATTATTGTCCATGCTAGACATGGGAACACTTTTTACATTTAGGTAGGCAAATCAGGTTTCATGTTTCATGTTTAATGTTTCACTGTAAAATCATCGCTGTCAGTATAGGGACATGCACTGGCAGCTGACTCAAGAATTGAGACAAACAAAATGTGTTGTTCACTTGTGCTTATTTCTTTCATTCAGACTTGCCAACTTTAATCTACTTGATATTAATCCTGAGCTTGCATGAGCTCAGAATTTTATGGGAAAGTAATTAACTCAAGCAGCAGTCAGGCTCAACGCTGCATCCAGTGTTGCATTGGCCTATTTCTTAGTGATGCTCAGGGTTAACTAATAAAATTCTGAGACCAAGTAAATTTCAGGATTAACCATTCTTACATAAAATTTCAAGCCTGAGCAATGCTATGAGTGAATGTCAAGAACAATAAAAGTTTGGTATAGATACAAAGTTTTACACTTTAAACCCCTTTGTATGTCAGGTACCATGTGTGGCCAAAGGGTCATGCTCCAACCAACTTTGCAAAGTGGAGAACTGCAACAACTCCATACACTGTAAGTAATACAAAAAGAACAAACATTTTATTTGTGTAATACAGACTCCTGCATCACAGTAGACTGAAATCTTTTATTGGTAAGGTGCAAATTCTTCAGACAGTATGCTTGATGCTATTCTCCTTCGACTCAAGCAGTGAGAGGAGAAAAAAAATGTATTTGACAGAAATAAAATATTTTCCTACCATTTTTCTTTCACATCTTTGCTCAGGTAAACTGGGAGCAGGACTTCGAGCCATACATCATGGTGCAACGAGACATTCCTCAGTTTGACCAGCGTTTCTTGGGGTTCGGCTGGAACAAGGTGTCACACATCATGGAGCTCGATGTGCAAGGGTGAGCATCAGTAGTTAAGCTGTAGCAAACAGCAGCAGGCAACTGCCTCACTCTTCAGATCATGACAGTAAAGGCCAAATATTTTGATAGTCATGCATCAGCCGGCTGTGCCATGGAGGCAGTAGTGACATGATGGTAGAATTTTGACTTTTAAATGGGCCATTTTCACATGTTGTCTTTCTTTGCAGGTATGAGTTTGTGGTTCTCCCAAACGCTTTTGTCATCCACATGCCTCATGCACCCAGCTTTGACATTGCCAAATTCCGCTCAAGCTCTAACTACAGAAAGTAAGTTTGTAATTTTCTGGCCTGCAGTTACTCAGTCTCTCTCTCATAATCTCATCTGTTTGACCCTTTCACCCCAGAACCCCTTTTCTCCTTTGGTACAAGCTTTGTTATTTATAGTATTTAATTTTCTTGTAGAGAGCAAGCTTTGTACCTATTTGTACAAGAACAATCATAAAACAAGCTGTAAAATAAGATTTATTATGGGTAGAAGACTTGTCACAGGCAGTTATTCAAAACATTCTGCAGCATTGTATGTTGGTTGGCTTTATTCAGCTTGCAGGAAATGCATGACATCAAATAAGCTGCACCGGCATGAAAAAAAAATTGCATAGAAGTAGACATGGTTCAAAGCTTTGGATTTCTTCACTTATTCTTACATCCATTATTTCTTTTTATGTCTGAGAGTCTTAATCTTTCCTTAGTTTTGTTTTCTTTGCTATTTCTGTTTTTTTTTCCAGGTGTCTTAAGGTGCTAAAAGCAGAATTTCAGAAAGACCTCTCAAAGAAATATGGTATAAAAGCATTGAAGTATTTGGATGTGGAGTGATTCTACATGTGGGACTATTGTTTGACAACTTTCATTTTTTTCATATATATGCCTCTATGCCTTTATTATATTATTTTTACTAATGTTTAAAAAAAATTCACAAAGTAGATTGCGGGTGGAATGTTCAGTATATACTCATGTATTTTCTAGGAGGATTTGCATTTTTTTCAGTCAAACATAAATACTTTTATTAGACTTTTATACTTTTTTTTAACTTTTCATTGATTTATCCCCAAAACTGGATAGGGGGAGATACAACAGGATTTGGTTTGCTGATACTCATTTGAGCAAAAATTTACAATATACAATACTACTCAGTAGAAATGTCCCAGCTAAAAAGTCCATTTTACCATTTTTGTTATTACATTTAGATAGTATGCTCAGTTATGCTGTTCTGTATTAGGTTGAGCTGTGTTGTACTATGTACTGTAGAAGATGGTGCCAGTCCTTGCAAGTGTAAGCTCCTGATTTCCAATAGATATTTGACAAGGTGTTTCCTCGAAGCTGTTGTGAGGGATAGAGAGGGAGGAATTGGTGTTTTACCCCAAGCCAGCAACTAAGGCTATATCACAGCACAGCAGCCAGCCCTGTAGACCGATGCCACATGCAGAAAAAGAACAGCGTGCCGAGATGAGAGCTGTACCCAGCCAGGACAGCCAACCTTCACTGTATTGATGACAGATGCTAACTAAGGAATCAGATGCAACAATATTAATGTATGCACATTAATGTGTACTTTTTCTGTCACTGGTCATTAAATCCACCCCACGGGCTCAGATCTCGTTGCAGGCACTTTGCATGTGGTACCTGTTTACAGGGCTAGCTGCTTTGCCAGGAAATAGCCTTAGTTGTGGGTTTGACATAAAATACCAATTCTCCACCCCAAAGTATGTTTACTGTGTTTGTAAGACACAGTTGTAACTCCAGCAATCCTTATAAGGGTACAAAGATCCCTTGCAGTTTATAGCAAAACGCTGCTAGACATAACATAGTTTTTGATTGTTGCAGTAGCCATGTTTTATGATCCTTGCAGTAACATGTTTTGACTGTCACCGGTGCTGTTTTATGTTAGTACTGCATGGTCTCAGGGAAGCAGGCTGTATGAGCTGATGGTTGTCGACGTTCATTTCCTTGTGACAAAGTTGTCTAGAATATGATACAGGGCATCTTGAAGAGAGAGATCTGTCATTGCATTTATATTGGTCAAGACTACAAGAGTCTGGGCGTTTTTATCTGGGAAAAAAATGGATGGTGGGACATGAAATGGTGAAATCTAGTCTGCAGATACTTTTGTCATGTGTATGTGCCAACATTTAAAAATATTAGGAAACTGAAAATCTTCATACTTGTATGTGTGTGCGAGAGAGAGAGAGAAAGTCCTTGTGTGCATATTTTCATAAATATTCACATATGCATATGTGCCTCGCATTTTGTATTTTAGTGTCTTGCATGCAGACACAATCAGATAATGTTCTGGAAGTTTATCATCAGGCTATGGACTAATGGCACATGTTAAATAAAAACAAGATTTCAACCTGTTATGCCAAAGTTTAAATTTCCAAATCATGAACTTCCTGCTAAATTCATTTGCAGATATTACACAGTGTGTTTGCATGTGTCTAAAAGAACTGAGTGGCATTACTACGAGTCTGTTTAATCATGGTACTTGTAATTGTTTTGACAACAATAAATGTGCAGGTACATTGCTTTAAGTTTGTGAACATGCTAAAAGCTGGAATTATGAAACGTGAAAGGTTAGCCAGTGGTGTTACTTTCTTACATCATGCTTGTAAATTTTATAGAATTTTTTTTTAAAGCAAAAGGTGATGATGTTAGTGTAAAGACTAGTAGATGGGAAGATGCATGTCAGAGAAATATGTATGCGGGTAGGTAATGTAGTTAAATGTGTTTGTTTGTGATTAGCATATCTCAAAATGAGTGAGTATAACATGCACAAAGCCAAATTCTTTTGTATTGATATCTGTGTGTGAGGTGCCAGGGGCACAATTACTAGAATTTGCCTGTTGCCATGGCAGCTAGTTGTACATAACATAAACTGTAGCTGTTAGTCAGGGTGGCTTGTTTTAGTAACTGTACACTTTTACTTCATATAATGATATTTATATATAGCTCAATGCTAAGCTAATATTATTTTGTGTGCCTTTAGTTTTTTAAAATTAAGGGGTGGGGTGTGTCAGAATAGGGAGGATACTTGTACCTTAGAGACATTTCTGATTACCGATTACTGCAAGTAAAGAGAGTAAGTATTAATGAGCAAAATGATTATTAGACCATTCTATTTCAGCAGCTGTGCAGCCGCTGCTATGGTTACAAGCATTGTGAGTTTCATGTGCAGAATGGTGTGAATGATACTGGGGTTTGTGATCATGCGCGTAGAACATTATTGTATAACCATTCTTTATCCAAAATGATTTGTTCAAAGCGTTAGTTGTAACCACTCTGATTCACCCTTTGTAAAGTTTCTTTTTATACATGCAGGAAAATTGGTCTAGCTTCGAATTTACAGCAACTTTTACCTGATCTTGTGTTCCCAGTGACAATATTTGATTTTGCAAGACGTGTGAATGTGCAAGATATATTGCAAAATCATTTTTGGCATGCCCTCTCATCACTTATATAATGTCTGTAACCATGTAAAATCAGTGTTGAAGCAAAGCCCCTTGAAAATTATCAAATCAAAGAATGAAATTGAAATATTGCTAATAAATTATTATAATGGAGTTCATGGTTTTTTGTAATGGATGTGCCCTAGAACAACTGTGCTCACAACGTTTTCAGGGGGGAGAGGAGAAGCATTACGCCAGATTGTGCCAAAAATACCAGCAGCAGATCTGGTGGAAATGGGTAGGCAATGGATGAATGGCATGTCATGACAAACTGTCAGCAAAGCCAGGCTGTTATGCTAAGGTAACCTTTAAACAAAATAAAGCTGTGAGAAAGTTGGGGTGTTAAACATTATCAAAGTGTCAATTTTTCTTGGTTTTATAAATTATATTCAATATTGAAAGTGTTATTGTCTTTTAACTAATGCTGATATAAGTTTTGTTTAGTTGTACACAAGGCACCCAATCTTTTTAAAATTACCTTTTACTCAAGCACAACATGCTCAAAAAACAACAATGCTGAAGTAACAAGAATTGCTGTGATAAAATATTTTACTAATATGCTTCAAAACATTTTACAACTGCCATTTGTTAGTTTCAAAGTGCAGAAAAAAAACATATAACATCATTTAGTAAAATAAGGCAGGATGATGAGTTTTACCTGCTCTGTAATATTTGTAGTCCCATCAGAAACTTGTGTAGTTACATGGTTATCTCCCTTCAATCACACCTGATCACATATGCTTACAGTTCTCACCCAGTGTGCACATCGAAATAGAAGAGTATTCAGACATTGACTTCAAGTAGCATGCTGCTATTGAATTCTTACCAGTGAAAAAATTTCTTCTGATCGAAATTTACAGATCAATGCAAGCTACTTAAGACAATCAATGGGCTGATGCCAGTACAGCAAGGGAGAAGTGGGGCAATTTGAGCGACAAATCACAAAGTGGAGGGCCTGTCAATGCAAGTGATTAGCTTCATCAAGGATTCATTGGTAAACTGATCTGCAGAAATCATTGCATCAAGCCAAAACAAAAACTGCTGTTGAATTAGGAATTTCTAAGGAGAGTGTAGGAGATAATTGGTGTTCTTGGATTCCTCAAAGATTATGGCCTATGGGTACAGTACAGGCTATCCAATGAAAACAGAAATAGTTTGCATTTCTTAGAAACAGATTTCAAAAACTAGTGCAGTGTTGGAGGAAGTGTGTGATAATTTTGTAATATACAGCCTTAAAAATAGTTGATACATACACTTCTTATTTCATTAAAATATCTTTTCCCATTCATTTTTTTTAAAGTGGTTGCAAAACATTTCATCCCACCCTTGCATTACCTTTTCTATTAATACTAGCATTTACAATCTCTTTTACTCTGTGTGTGAATGAGATATGGTTGTACCTGCCTTCTATTCTCCATTCATCATCAGAGTCAATAAAACATGCATTCAAATTCACAGATGATAGCAATTAAAAGTTTTTTGTAAGTTTTTGACATGTCAACAAAGATTAAAAATTTCAGTATTTAACATTTGACACTATGCATCATTATTCCCTTGAAAGAAAAAAAAAACCAAGTGAAACAGAATAGCGAAATTAACATTAAACAATGTTTAGTCGTTGCAAAATTCAGGAAACACATTTCTCGTATCATCACTCAATTAGTAAAAAGGATTGGTTTTGGTGAATTCTATGAATTTTTAGGGGAACATTCATACCTCTTACAACAAACACCTTTATCATTTAGACAGTAACATATCACTGTCTTATGGTAGCATAGGGTTGGGCAGGGCCCACCAAGCACATGTGCACACGCGCGCGCGCACACACACACACAGAGGATCTGCCAAAGTGGTCCGATGTTCAGCAACCCTGTGCCCTCCCTCTGGTTTTCCAAGAAAGAGAGGGAGATGGGGGGCTTCATAGCAACAGGGGACAGTACATTCTAGATCTGAGGTAGAAATGATAAGAGGGTGGAGCAGGAAGCAAGCTAGAGTTTCAGAGGTGGGAGCTTCACCCCACCAAGAAGATCAAGCATCTTCGTGAATGTTTCAAAGGGCATGAGATTAAAATCAGCTAGAACCCACAACTGTGTTTAGTACTGTGGTGAGGAGTGGGAGACTGGGCAAGCCACCCTCCCCCAAATCTCCCCTGTTATATAAATAAACTGTGAAAACGTAACTGTTCAGTGTTAAGAATGTGAAAATGCTTATTATGCACAGAAAAAAAGGGAAATATCTTTCTTTGTTTTAATTCGCTAGGTATAGATATCTGGGGCAGATGAACAAATTTCAAATTCTCACTTTAAATTATGCAGAAAAAAGCAAAAGCAGTTCTAACAGCAGGCTATCAAATCTGGCTTATAATACTGATCACAACAGCAGTAAAACAAGTCTTGGAATATAATCTGAACATAGCACAACCATATTAAGGCACTGCATTTTATTTTTAAGATTTTCATATATTGTAATCTCTAGAACTACTCAACAGAATTATTCTGGTCACTCCCTCCTCCCTGATTTATAAAAGAAACTTAAAAGGGAAATTAGTTTTGGATAGTGCTTGGGCTTTCAAAATAAAGGAGTTGTTAAAAGGTGGTGGGAAAAAAGTACAACTTATAAACTTGACCTGCAAATATTGTAGTAAAAGAAAATAAGTCCAAGAACAATGCATCAGATCATTAAAAAGAGTACTGCTGATACTACATTTTTTTAAGGATTGTTCAAGCAACAACAACAAAGATGTCAACGTATAAGAAATTCTAGGTCTATCACTCAGCAGTCCTTAATTAATATTTCACTTGGTATACGGTCAAAGATATACATAATACTTCACACCTAGTTATAAAGATTTTGTCTTTACATATGTACCTTGGCAAGCAACTAATAAAATACACCTGTTTCTCAAAAAGCCTCCAAAACTCACCACATAAAAATCACTAGTGAAGGCAGTAACAAGTGTGCACAGCGTAACAAGTGTGCACAGTTAACAAGTGTTCACAGTCACTGGGAATATTTAGCAAAAAACATTCAGCTATGCAGTTCACAAAGTAACTTCATGAAATTGAATGATCCAAATTTTAGGAGAGTGAAAAATAATACTGTGATATATGATTTCATCATACAACTGTATCAACAAATTCACAAAAGATCCACACACACAGTTTCCCACCTAGAGAAAATCAAAATGCTGAGACCTAAATAAAATACAAAGCCACACTTATGAACTAATGATTACTGGCAGGCTTAAAAGTTGTGCTTTACAAACAAGACTAGTGCTACAGGCAATGCAACTAGTTTATGGACAGTCACAAGAGCACAATAAGCAAATGTCTTGGCCATTAATATCAATATTTAATATTTCCTGCCTGTCTGCTTTTTAGTGCATTTCTGACATCTCAACAACATTTATGATCTCTAGATATTCCTATGGCCACATCAATCTGGCAATTTTCTGATTTTGATATGTCTTCCTCAATGATAACAAAATAAGTATTTCTTGTCACATTTTGGCACTAACCTTGAATGGTAGCAAGGACTGTAATTTCAAAGCATACCATTGATACTAAATGGTCTGGGAAAGAACATGAACAAATTTGTGGATTTCATCATGCATAATCAGAGAAAAACTCTGGCTTGGCATCAAGGAATGACCAGATGGAATACTCTGGAAGCCTATTTCAGTAAAGGCACCTTTAAAAAAAGATAATTCTAAAAATAATATTTCATCACAATGTGCTTAGGTGACGTACTTTAATATTAGCTGCACTGTAGCACCACGTTAGCGTGTGAAGATATGAACACCTTTGAATAAGAATTGTTGCACATGGTCCCGCCACAAAAGACCTTGAATGTCAGGTATGTCAGACTAGCACAGAGGACACACTTGATCAGGAACACAGAACTTGTGAAAAACGTGACCTGCAAGACATGCCCAAAGAGATGGTGTGATCAAGACAAGAACTAGTCTTCTATTGAAATGTAGGCAGATGCAGTCTCTTACTTGAATAGTTATGAGAAAGAGAGTGCATGTTTGAAAGTATGGCTCATATACAGATGGGTTTTTGGGGAGGTGGGAATATGTGTGTGGTAAGGGGGAAGGGAAGTGCATGTGCATGAGAGCGAGAGCAGGGGTGGTGGTTGGTGGTTAGTTATTGATACACTGATGTCAAGTTCTAAAACTGTTATAAATACAAATACACAGGTTTCGAAGAATGAACATGGCCTGTTCTAAAAATAAGGAAACTATATTTACCACATCGGAACACAAGTACCCCAGGTTCCATATGGGAGACGGTCTCTGTAACGTTCACCTGACAAATCTGACACAAGCTGCAACAAGGATGTGAATTATTGAGTGTCCAGTATGTAGGCATTAAGACCTACTGAATCTGTGTTCCAAAATTTAAAAAAAAAAAGACTTCCTATTTTAAAGTTTTTAGGGAAAAATGTGTCAGAATATTGACTTACACAACTCTTAAGCTAACCATGAAAAGACCTATTTTAACAGCTTACCTGTTCATGTTGGTAACGACTCCCCAGTGACAATCTGGATCTTCTGCTAATGGCAGATTTGACAAAGGGACACTGGATAGCTTTGCAAACTGCAAAACATGCATAAGCAAGACAACTCATAGAATGAGATGTACCATCACACATACACACACAAACACACCACACTGTAACATATTACCACTGTTCATAGCATACAGCATACTTTTCTCACCAAATATTCCAGACGGCCCTCAAAATTCTGCTGTCACTGTCCTCAGTAAACCATCACAGACCCTTTGCTAAAATATTAGGTCAATGTGACAATGCAACAAAAGTAAAGTCTGAAGTCCAGAGTACTTAGCAGGATACTTCTCCATGATAGAGGAGTTAACATTTTATAAATAACGCACAAGTGGCAATGTGTATGCATGCATGGGGAAGGGGGTGGTCCCTGTTTGTCCAACCCTATATGAATTGCAATGTTCCTTTCATCAACAAAAAGGTTACAGCATATGTTTTGGTAAAAAGACAAATGAGTAGATATCAACAAGAAAGACACATCAAAATTACAACAATTGAAGGGTTTCACGAAGGGTTTATACAGACGCATGACAACTGAATAAATGAACTCAAATGAAGTGGAAGATTAAAAATTAAAAAAAATCATAGTTGTAAGAATTTATAAAAATCTGCTTTGCAAAGCCCAATCACCTTCCTAACACTTAAAAAAAACAGTGATACCTTAACGAACTATTAAAAGCAAAATACTGTTTTGTAAGATCCCTCAAAGATAAGGGTAAACAGTTGAGAGCACACTTTAATTCCTTGAAGACAGCCATGAAAAGTCCAAAAAAGCTGAAACATTTGGCTACTCTAAAGAGACAAACACTAAAGACATCACTTCTGGGTTAAAGCATCCACATGACACCACTCACCAAATCTTGGTAATTGCCTTCTCCACTTTTGCCACTTTCCTGTGCTGCCTTCTCTTGCATCACAGCATAATGAACCTGACCACACACCATAATCATAATCAGAAAACCACTTTTTAGGTAAACTAAATTATATAAAAACCCTCCATGATTAAAAAAATGTGCAACCCAGTCCACCTGTTTTGCTAGTGATTTCAAGACTTGGACAAAGCCAACGAGTTATGTTTATGTCTTCATGATCAGTATTACACCCACAATCTCACCTCTAAGTTTAGATAGGTGATAATTAACAATTTGGGATTTCAACCTACAATAAAGCATGACCATGACTAACGTTAGACCAATGGTCTGGTTCTAATTAACTGTTTTCCTATGCCACAGCACAGAAACTATTCAGCATGAAGGAGAATGCATGCAGTTCCATAAGGCACCTGATGATTTATTACCTGAGGAGGAATGTGTACAGGCTTCTTGGCCCACAGGTAGCTGTCCACCTTTTCCAGCATGTTATGAATGACCAGCCTGAGAATAACAGCAACAGTGGCAAGCTACATTAGGTAAATACAAAACAGCCAGCTAGACTAAAAACAAAAATCAAAAACATCGGAAAAACCTGAAAAAAATCCAGACAAACATGTCAAGAGATATGATAATTTTAACACTCAAACTGTTCTCTTTCCTTCTTTCAGCTTCCATTCACTTACTTTTGTCTTTTCTGGATACCAGAGATGGCGATGCATTGGGCATAGAACTCCTCACTGAGGCCACCTGCTGCACTATCTTGATCACCCTGATCGCCAAAACACCCCTCCAGCAACTCCACTGCACGTAAAGCCCCAATATGGCGAGCTGCCAGAAGGCCCAGTCCTGTCCAGCTGATACTTTGATGGGAACTGGACATCTGTGGCTTTTCATCTTGCAATAAGGACCACACTTTAAAGTCCGGAGCACTGTGCGACCTCTGTGGTCTAGTCGTTGCAGGAGCATGTGCACCATCTACCACTGGGGACAATAAGGTATCTGTTGAGTGTGCGATTTCTTCCATTTTGTTTTGCAAATTGGTGCCACTCCCTATGGGGGATAAGCATTCCTCCTGGAAGACATTTCTGGCTGCTCTCTCTGGAACCTTTCTCTCATCTGTAATAATAAAATAAGGCTCTGTGGACAGCTGGAAGTAAGGTAGCTAGTCGAGACAACTCCATATATTCATGTCAAATGGGACACGAAGAAAAAAACAAACTTGCGTAAGTAAAAGAATATAACTATATAGAAAATGCGTGATATTACAGGAAGACTACTCTACATGCTGATGAATGCTCTATATATTTCATAGGAAATATTTTCATCAGCACTAACAGTCTCTACAGCATGTTACGTCTCTCATTACTAACCTTGCACACTGTTGAATGGAGGTGGCTCCTGCTTGGTGCCAGCGACCTTGTGGCTGCTGAACACAGGTGATGTTTGACCCCGAATATAACTCTTCTCACGATACAGCTGCAGCAGGTATCTCCATTCATCTATGCTGCGGGGCATGAACCCTGTCATAAATGTGGGGTCTCTGTCATTCTAGTAAGCAGATGTAGTTATGTAAAGTAAACATATGTGATGCATAAAATAAGCATATGTGGAATGTAGAGTAAGCAGGATACACCTGGAGGCTAAACAATGTAATGCATAAGACATCTCGATCAGCTCTGTTACTTTCTGAACATTTGAAGGAGCTACATGTCACATTTTCTACACCTTAGAATTTAATCTGAACATTTCCTTCCACTACAGTTTTAAGCACATTATCTTACTTCTTGCATTATTAGTCCTAAACAAATCAAATATCACACACATTTATTGATTAATCTTTGGTCCTCTCAAACATACAAATCACAGACTGATTACCATAATCTTTAGTCCCGTCCAGCAAACTAAGATCATTGAGCTCAATTATAAGCTGCAGTGCCTGTTTCCACTGGTCACTGCGGGTCAGGAGTTTCAAACAACCTGGCCAGTGCCTGCAGTAGATAAAAATAGATTATCACGAGCCATTCAGTTCCAAAGAAAACATGGCCATGCATGCTACATTGACTGTGAGAATTTTTCTGACAACTGTACAGATTTTCTAATGCTTTAAGACTCAGTTTTGGCTGGCGGCAACATTAAATATTAATGACTAACCTGTCAAATATGACAGTGACACCCTGAATCACAGGAAGCAGGGCATTTTAACATTTAACACATAATCTCAACTGTGAATGTATGTGTGCGCACGAAGATACACCACCTAGAGAAAATGTGATAAGTACTAAGAAAATACTCATATTTTTACCTGTGATGCCAGCACATATCCAGCATATAAGGCAACTCAGAATCTGTCACCAATGACAACACCGCACTCAGCATTTTTTCAACATCATTTGGATGTAATCTAGAACTGTCTGCACCTCCACTGAAGAAGCCCTCAGTGGTGGTAACTGATTGATGAGTAGCATGAAGACTCAACAAACATTCCAGCACTACTTGCTTGGCTTCCAGCATCTTGCACATTTGCTGAACTACCTCAAGTCTGTGGATAGCACAGATAGTAACAAGTTATCCCCATTAAGTCTGTAAGAAAATAATGTTGACTTAAATAATTACCCTTGAGGATGAAGTGTATTGACTGTGTAAAACCTGAGAAACACTTGTCAAATATAAATGTGATTGTTGTCAATTTAATTTTTTTGTTTAGCATGAAAAGGACCCAAGAACCAAAACATAAACCAAATTTACTAATACTATCACAACTTTTATTAAGCACAAATATTATCAAGAGGTGTGTGTAAGTTAGTGTGAATGCACGCACACAATGCATACACATGCAAGAAAACATGTCCATGTCTGTTAATATGCTTCTGCTTGCATGCAACAATTCACTTATGAAATATGCACTAAATGCAATATTTCCATACAACAGATGAAACTTTAATGACAAGCGTTCAATGTGGCCAAACCATAAAGTGCTCCACAGATTGCTTTTTCTTTAACTTCTAAAACACCTTTATCTTTTCTAGAAAAAGAAACATTGTTGATGCAATAAACCAGATATTTAATGCTCCTGAAATGAACAGACTGTTTCTAAAAGATGCTCTGATACAAAAAGAAATTACTGGTCTCCATTTAATACCTTTTATGTTCTACCACCGGGGTCAAGAAAAGTGTCAGGTACCGGGTGACCACCTGCAGACGTGGCTTATTTAGCAGACGACACAGGTAAAGCACATCTCTCAGGGTCACCTGTCTTGGCACTTCTGTTGCAAACTCCACTACTCGTAGAGGACTCAATGCAAAAGCACTACAGATTTGAAAGGACACTTCTGTTTTGTATAATTTACATTTTAATTATACATATTAATTATAAATAGGCTAATTATTATGCAGAATAAGTTTTACATTATTACAATTATAATGAATGTGGGAAATATATGAAAGTGACACTCATTTGCTTAACATGACTCTTTCCAAAAAAGTCATTCCACTCAGCATTGTTTATCTTGCCATAAAAAAAAGGATTCAAGCACTGCATCCGTTACATGAAAAACTATTCAAAACTTTGTATTTACATTTATGCATCCTTCATCTTGCCATAAAAAACGATTTAATCACTGCCTCCATTATTTTCCACTTATATATGCATCCATTTACTGTCAGTATGCACCCCTGTGTGTCATCAAATAGGACTGAGTGCCTTTGTTTATTATTTACCTGGCTAAGTGGCCCAGAAAAGCAAGTTTATGGGGCAGAATGCCAGACCTGAGATAATCAAGTGCTCCTGTCACGTCCCTCTCACTGAGCTTCACCCACACAATGTCTCCCTTGCCAAGGGCTGCAAACCACCATGTTTGTAAACAAGGTCAAGTGGTTCTCCTAATGAATGCCTATCATGCAGCTCTTAGTTGTTAGCACTATGGCTTCCATTTTTGTGTCATTTAATAAAGTGTAATAAGAAGACTTGTAATTTTAACATTCAGAATGTGACAATTTAAATCACCCAAGTATGCATAAGATTTACCTATTTTAAAAAATAATTGCCCTTGAAAATGGAAAAAGGCAGAAGTTAATATGTGTTATAAAGTGGAACTCATTATTATTAATATTCTGTAGCTGTAAAATAACATCATCAATGTATCAAGTTCAAATAAGCATGCATTTTTTTTCAAAAAGCACCACTCACATTTGTAGCAGGTGATTAGAGAACACCATGTGTGATACACATCATCTCCCTCTGTTTCAGTCACAAGTCGTCTGACACGCCAGTGTGGTAACAAATGGTAATGCAGTCGCACAAACAATGCACGCTCCATGTCTTTGTGTTCTCGTTGATCTGCACTGTTGGTTACGAGACTTGTTTCAGCATCTGCTGAAGTTTCATTATAATCTTTATTTGCTAAATCCTGGTTCAAGTCAGTTTTGTACATGTCCAAGGCTGAGCTATCTGCCTGGCTGGCACCTTCATCAGGTGCAAGTCCTTCCTGAGACACTTCCTTATCACCGGATGAACCTCCTTCAGACAATTTTGAAACATAGAGGTCAGATGGAGTAGAATTTGACCCAGAGAAGTTATGATTACAAGAATTCTGATCCGATGCTAGGTTTAATGACTGGTCTGCAAAAGGCAATGGACCTCCATCTTGAAACTGAAAACTTGGTTTACTATTTGTGCAAGCAGAAGAGAAGGACGACATTGGGTTGGAATGGATTGTTTCTGGCCCTGCTGTTTGAGAAGGAAAAACTGATAGAATATTTCCAAAACACCCAGCTCTCAGGCAGTGCAAGGCCAGTGCAGAGACTGTCATGTGCTTCTGCTGGCTGAAGTGGAAAGGATCATGGGTGTGACACACTTCTGACCAGTCCTTCATCAGCACACCTATCTCAGAATCCCTTCCAACACTCCACTTATTTCTCTCAGTTTTGACCTCCACCAATGAAGGGTCTGTGTTTCTGCTGACAACATGCACAAGTTTTGGTGATGCAGACATGCCTGACTGTGGTCCACCATCTTCTACACTTTTAATCTGAATGACATCTACTGCTTCTCCTCCAAGCTTTGACTGATCAAGTATTTTCTGTTCACTTTCAGTAGCAAAGACCAATTCGGTATCTTCCTGGCTTTCTTTAGATGCCTCTTTATTAGTTGAAATGGTTTTTATTCCTTCTTCTGTAATTTCTATTAGGCCACTAGTTTCACCAATCTCTTTCTTAGTCATTTGATCATCTATATATGTCTTCTCTGAAGATTTTCCAGTTTCTTCCAAATTTTCCCCTTCTTTCATCTTCTCTTCTAGCTTTTTATAACTTTCGTTGTGGTAGGTCAGCAAGGCCTTGTTAAGCTCATATGCCCATGAATTTAAAACAAGTTTCAAGCGTTCTGCATTCAAAAGGATATTTGGCTTTTCAAGTTCTTTCTGTGTCTGCACTGTCTTAGACCAGAAGGATGCAAGATCAACCTTAGCTTCAGGATCAAAATTATCACTGTCTTCAGCTGTGCCAGAGTGCCGCACTGTGGATGTGTGAGCCACACTTCCTGCTACCTCTGCATGTGGTGATGGCAGGTTTAAATAATTCTGTAACAAGAGTTGCAAAACACCCATATACATGAACACAAACCATACACAACATACACAAAACCCAATAATTCCAAAGGTAATGTTGCAAATCATGCTTTCCCCATTTGTTATGTTTACTGCAGTCTCTTTAAAGTTAGTTATTTACTATTTTTAACAGTATTAGTCTAGAGTACTGCATGTTGTTTTCATAATTGGGTAAAGCTAATAATACTAATGAGCATTTATAAAGCACTTTTATCCAGCATCAACTGGATTCAAAGTACTTTACAATAAAATTACTCATATCTATTCAATGAAAGGAAACAGTCAACAGTGCCAAAACAACAGTACCAATCAGTCAGCCAAGAAAGCCCTCTAAAACCATCCCAATTTCTCATGCGGCCCCTTGGGAAAATTAATTGCCCACCCCTGGTCTAGTCAGTTGTTTGCCTCAACATCTAGAACTGGCAGACCAGCATAACCTTTTATCAACTGGTACCAGTTAAGAGATGAATAAATGAATGGGTGTTTGTATATAGAGAATAGAAATGTATATAAAGAATAGAAGTGAGAGGAAGAGTGTACCAGATTTTAGAAAATAGTCTGGGTTTAACCAGTCATTTGAAAAAAAAACCACTTCACTTGACCTTAATGTAAATATTATACACACATCCTATGAACAGTGGACAACACACACCCCTTACACACCCTTAAGAACACTGAGCAACATACACACATTTCTCCTCCTTCAAAACATTGAACAACACTCACTCCAGAAGGTGGACTGCCAGATGGGGATCGTGATGGCAACAGGTTTTTTTCCTTTACCCGTTTGATCAAGGATTTGGTGGTATTACTGATTTTTGAGGAAACTCTGCAATAAGAGAGGTAATGTTGAGGACACCAAGCTAGTCATGTGGCATGACAATGACCTTTATATCAGTGCGGACTTTTTTCTCTGGTAAACTGATCTGCAAAACATTGTTTTGAACCACATAAATGCTTTCTAATTCTCCCATTTAACATAGTTATCAAAGCTGTATTTGCAGATTGGTATTGATGAAATGGAACAGAACTACAAAAAATAAAATGAACTTGAATTTATACCTGTCTTTGACTGAGAGAAGATTACGGCCATGGCGAGTTGCACCTGCCAAAAGGCCTCGTACAGATGTCTCTGGAGCACTCATGGTGTCAGTCTCCAGTGCACCAGCCATAGGAGCCACCCCCATGGCAGACAGCCGTTGAATCAAAGGAGGTATAACTTCATCGACCTCCAGTCTCTGCTGCTGAAGGTCCATAGGACTGGCAAAACCAGAATCACTCTTTGACGTAGTTTCATCATCTAAAACTGATGGAGTTTTTACCAAAGAATCTTCAATAGATGAAATCTGGTTTGCTTCCAGAGGCACATTAGTATCTTGTGCAATGTGTCTACAGGCCTGAACAGATGGTATGCTTGGCACTTCATTGTCAGTTTTTCCATCTTCTTCTTCAATGCTGTTAATGTGTGATGCATTTAGCTTATCAGTCTGGATGTAGAGTCCGTGGTCTTGTGCAATGTCCTCAATAGATTCTAATGATCGCCCATGCTCCAGTTCTTGAAAACAGAGAAGACACAAATGTTACTACATGTCTGCTATCTTTATCTTTGTGCTAGCAAATTACCTGGTAATGGAGGTGGGCTTTTCACTAAAATATGGCTAGATTTCTGACATTTAATAACAGGCTGGAGAAGGTAGTATGAAGTTCAGAAGTGCTAGAAATGGAACAATGCAGTACATTTTGCAATACTTACGTCTTTCTTTTTTCTTCTTTTGCTTCAAGGTACCAGTGCTTAATGACCGCTGTATTCCATCTTCAACAGAAAGATGAAATCTGCTTTTGTTGCACATCCAAATAACATAAGAATCTTAACACATGTTAAACCACAATACCAAAACTACAAGAGAAAAATATCTGACCTACACTATAACTTCATGGTATCTTTTCTGTTATTTCTGATTTAGTTAAAAATGACATCTTCAGCAATTAATTCAAAAAATACTGGGAAAAACTATTCATTGGATGAGATACAAAAATATGGCAGCAGGCTTATTTCAATAGAATTACCCCATAATTTCTAATGGACACTTATCTTGCACACAGGTTGAAAAGGAACATGCTTTCAGTTCTTGTATAATACTTTTATGGATAATATAATAGGATAATTATACATTTTTAAGACTTTCATTTCGTACAAAAAGAATTTGTTCAGTGGTAAACAAGCAGATATGACAAGTTGTCAATTTATTTGATCAACATTTCACTATAAACATACAGAATAAATCTCACCTGGACCACTGCCAGAAATGATCACCTCATTTGCACGCACCTTTTTTCTCTTTTTCACCTGCATCCTGCTGCCCCTTTGTTTTTCTGTTACAAAATATTGCTGATTAGTTGAAAACACTCAGTTTACTTTTTCCATTCATTTCTCTTTTAAAAGAAAAATCTATATTTTAGGACTATACCAAAATAGTAAAATAAAACACACACAAATAAATAAAAACTTCATGCCAAAACCTTAATGAACTTGGAAATCAACACTTAGTCTGTCCTGATGGTTTTTACACAAGTATGATGACAAAGACAACAAAAAAACTTTGCTTACAAAATTCTCTATGTAGATGATAATTTGCTTTAACAATACAAATGATTTGTAAGTTTTTTCCAAATTATTTGTATTATTTTTACTACACAAGAAGCTTTATTAAAATTTCTTTTCCTTTCAGTTAGAAAAATATCAGGAACACTAAGCAGCTCCTGACCTATTAGCACAAGTAGCCCCTAAAAAGCTCATCTGCTTTAGACATAGCAAAAGACAATGTCTGTACACTGATGTTGTGGAACTCTGTTGTCTATTAATAAATAAATAAAGTAATGCCATGCTCACCTGCAGTTGCTTCTCCAGTTGTGGCTTGGCTTGTTTCAGTCTCTGCATTGAAGCCATTATGATGCAGTTGATCTTCTGAATCTCTCTCAGCAAAGGTAATGTTGGCTTCATTCTCATGCAGACTAGGCAAAGAATGTGTTCTCTCTAGAATCACTGTTCCTTCAGAAATTTTTACTTGTGGAGGATAACTCTCAGTCATGCCACTGGCATCTGTTTCCTGACTCTCCCCTTCCCAGTCTATGTCACCATCCTCCCTTTCATTTCTTTTCTCAAAATCAGACTGATAATATTGTCGGGACAATTCATACTCAGTCTCACTTCCTAGCTTACTGTCTTCAAACACATTGTCTTGGCTGTTGCCAGAATGCTCTTCCAAACCAGCAGCATCTATTTCTTCAGAAATTTTTACATGTGGAGGATAACTCTCTGTCATAACATCGGCATCTGTTCCTTGAGTTTCCCCTTCCAAGTCTATTTCACCACTTTCCTTTCCATTTTTGTTCTTAAAATCAGATTGATAATCTTGGTGGGACACAACCTGCTCTGTATCACTTCCTAGCTTACTGTCCTCAAACACATTGTCTTGGCTGTTGCCAGAATGCACTTCCAAACCAGCAGCATCTATTTCTGTTCCTTCAGAAATGTTTACATGGGGAGGATAACTCTCTGTCATAACATCAGCATCTGTTCTTTGAGTTTCCCCTTCCAAGTCTATTTCACCACTCTCCTTTCCATTTTTGTTCTTAAAATCAGATTGATAATCTTGGTGGGACGCAACCTGCTCTGTATCACTTCCTAGCTTACTGTCTTCAAACACATTGTCTTGGCTGTTGCTAGAATGCTCTTCCCAAGCAGCAGCCTTGATGAAAGGATCTTCTTCAGACTGCAAATCCCTCTCCAGATCCATAGGTGAAAGCCTTTCCTCTAATGAGTCACACTTATAACTGTTATTAAGTGGTGCTTCTAAGCTGTCTGTCAACAAGCTATCACAGTCAATATCGTCAACATGATTACCTCCCACTTTCTCTTGATTGCTGTTGTCATCACCATTGAGATCTTTGTCAACAACCTGATCCAAGTTGTTGTTTACTTCACTATCAACACTGTCTTCAGTGCAATCATCTACAGCATTGTACTTCTGTAATATGTGTGTTCTAGGAGGATCAGATGAGGGATCTGGGTCGGATGTTTTCCATTTGAGTATTTCTTTCCTGTTCTCACTTTGCTGTTCTGATTCTAAAAGAAGCAAAGCAATAAACCTATTAAGTCTATTTTATTATTAGCTTATCTTTTCATGGGAACAAATGTTATATTAAAGGAAAGAATGAATGAGACTGAGTGATAAGTGCGTGTGTTAGTGCTCATGCTGTGCCAGCAACTAAGGCTATATCATGGAGTGATAAGAGTGTGAATACAAGAGAAAGAGACAGAGGAAGTCAGACAGAATGCATATTTATGTGTTTGACTATATACCTATCATTATTCATTAATAAGTTCTTTGCATACTGATGCTGAATGTGTGAACATGATCTATGCATAACACAAACACAATAATATTTATCATATGTTATAGCAATATCAAATATAAGTACTGTCTATGCTTGATCTTTCCACTGCTTTCGACACATTAGACGGCTTCAAACTACCTTCAGACACACAGACACATGCTCACCTGTTCTCCTTTCTTGTGTGAAATTGACAGGTGTGACACTCCTCCATACAACCCCTTTCTCTTGACTTGTGATGCTGCCATCATTAACAACCACAATGCCAGACAGCTGGGTGCTGTATTGTGGGTAGTTGACCCTCTCTTCCTGTGTAATGTCTAAGTCACCAGAGCTCACACTGACGTCTTCCAGCATTCCCTATTGTAGTGGATTCCCAGAAAGAAAAAGTAAATAACAGAGTTACAATCTAGTAACAAGCATGCACTGTTTAGTGGTATATCGAGTGGGATAGGAATGAAAAGAACAAAGATTTTGTTGCATCTGTTGCATACCCCCACTTATGTATGTGTTGAAACGAGACAGAGATGACAGACTGATTGACAAATAGGTAGGGGTAATAAACCATAAGCAAGAGAGACAACTTTATTATTTTCCTAGACATACTGACTTACACCATCCCTTTATACAATATGTCTTTTCCTTGTGATATTTTCCTACTAGTGTATTTTAATTCTTTTTTCTAGTTAATGACTTACAGAAATTTTCTCAGCAAGAGCTAAATGTCCCTCAGTTATCAAAAGTGATGTGAGCTGAGGAACTAGTTCCTTTTTGATGCGCTTCAGCAAAGAAGGCCGGAGTGCAAAGTTCTCCATGTAAAGAAGCAGTCTGGCTGCTAATGTGCAACGTGTGGGGCTGGTAAGTGCTGAGCACAACAGAAAGATGGGAAGAAAGACAAGGCGTCGTACTTCCTGGGACTCGAGGAAAATATATACTTCATTTTTCACAACACACATATCAGAAATGCCACCTGAAAAGAAACAAAGGATTCTCAAAAATTCTTATAAGGTACTATTGAAAAAAAATTACAGAATAACAAAAGGTACGCTCTTAAGAAGAAGAATAGAACTATACCTCAATTAGACACACCTTTTTCATTTCCAAATATAAGTTTTTTCCAAGTTTTTTCTTAGGAAATTAATTCATGACAGCAATTTTGCAAACTGTGGATATTGTTCTTCACACCAACATTTAGATGTACTATCTAAAAAATCTGTGCTGTCTTCTCCCGGATGTTCATTTATCTGCTTTTCTTGCCTTCAACAAACATCCTGCACTCACCTATAAAATCATCTGAAACTGCTACGGACATTGAGCATAAGCATTCTAATTGTCTATAATCACGATTGCAAAAAATCACTGTTAAAAATAACCTAAAAGATGCAACATTAAAATTACTCAAAGAACTCCACTAAATGTTAAGAAATATAAGCAATCATAGATCCCTAAACATGCTCTTTACCTTTAAAAGCATCCATCCAGAGAACAACCTTGACGTTGACAGGGTCAAACACATAGACACCATGGCTGCTCCATGTTAAGATAAATTCTCTTTGGAAAAAATACACGAATACAAGCTCAACCAAATTTTACGAGATCGGCAGCTAGATAAGACAAAACTGTGGTTATGTAGCTTAAAAATAACATTAACTTTTTTTTTTCTTAAAATAAGTCCACACACTTAAAAATAAATAAAATGAGTAAAGAATATTTTTTTTCAAAACACACTTTTATTTCAAATGTACTGAAAAGGGTAAAATAATTTCTTCCTTAGGTCTCAAGATTTTCTTTAAGAAATATAACTAAAAACATAAAAGTGTAAGGGGCCCTGGAGTGTTCCAAGTTCCAAAAGTGCCCCTCACACTTTTATATTTTTCTGTTATTTACTATGCAAGCTTTAGACTCACCCAAGTCGAAACATTTTCTGAAAATTGACAGACTGAGGAGCAGAGGATGGACTAAGCAGTGCTTCCTCCAGGTTCACGCTGCCAAAAATAAATCAAGCGATGGCATTAGAGACTTTTCAAAAGTCTGATGTAAGAGAATAAATTTGAGTCTGAATTACTGTTATAGAGGTATACCTGGGTAGGTATACTGCTGTGGAAACACCTGAAACTAATAAACCTTTAAGAACAGTTGATGAGTAGCGTTCAACTCTACTGAGACTGATGTTTGTACTCACCTCTGTGAAATGATGGGTGATGGATGAGTAGCCAAACTCTGTTTAAACTGATGCGTGTTCAGCACATTTCCCTCAAAATCCACCTGCAGTAATATATATTTTTTCTTGATCTTCACCTCTCTATTTTATTTATTAATGGTGTATCTCCTTCCATTTACTCAGTTATTTTAAACCTTTCTTCAAAGCCTTACCATGATCTTCCCAATAACTTGAATTCCTCCATTCTAAATACAGCAATCATACCAAACATTGAGTACTTCATTGATATAAAGTCAGTATCTGTAATGCATGCTTGTATTAATGCATAAATCCACAGATGTACATGTGTGGATTTTCATACACTGCATGCACAAATACATGTCCAATCTTGTGTGTAAGATATGAACTTAATGATCCAAACCTCCCACATGCGGGAACCAGGACGAGCACAGTAGATGACAGCATAGTTGGAGCTGGGCTCTATAAAAAAGCAGGCACCAAACTTTCCATCCCTAACAATATACACACAAAAATGAATGGTTACATCAAAGTCTTAATTGATGAAAAATCTTTTTAAACTTCCTCTCACAATTTAAGAGGACTTTACACTTATCCTATACATCTCCGATATAATACCCTATACACGTATCATACATATCCTATAATGAATCCTTTACACAAACCCTATAAGTGAATCCTATATACACATTCTATGATAACTTTTTCCTTGTTTTGAGATACTTCTCAAAAAGGTCCCGATTTACAAATCACGTAAACAGGTACATACAGATGTTTACATATACCCATACATTTCAATAATAAAATTGGCTAGAAAATATCAAACACAAGTGAAAGCAAGAACATTTAAAGTAGATAAGGAAAACATTTTTTACCTTGACTTTTGCCCAATTTGTGAAAACTGATGTCTGCAAGGAAACACAACACAGCAAACTACAGATGACCTCATCAAAAAGATTGTAACATATCACCAATAAGACAAATGTTATTTTTCATTCAGAGATTGTTAACATATCACCAATGCAACCAACATTAGATACTTGAAAAAAACTCTAGAATAAAACCCACAAAAATGCTTGGCTAGCAAAAATAGTTTTAAAACTAAATTTGATTTTTCTTCTTTTTTTGAAGAATGAGGAGGCACTGAAATTACTCAAACTCCAAAATTGAAGTGAGTGATGCTGCCTGTCCACAGCCTCTACACAATTCTGGAGTCTACTCACATCTATTGGAATGAATCACCAAAGCTACCAAAATATCCAAGAGAATGAAGCCCAAAATGCATGTGATGCCTTACTTAACAGTATATTACTTCATAGTTAATTTTTTCTACAAAATTTCACAAGAGTTTATGAATGGATGCTTAATTAGAAATAATGATTTCATCGATAATCAAAACAATCTTGAATAATCCAAAATCTATTCCATATTGCATATAGCATATACCATTATCCATTTTATCAGGAGAAACTACATGGCCTAACATGTATTTTCCCTTAAAATGCACCTGGTGTTGTTAAGAAGATATGTTCTAGAAACTGTAGAAACAAGAAGCTTGTTGCTCCACCAGTCCATCTGATATACACTGGAGTCCAGGCGAACAATTGTTTCTGAAGGAATGGTGAAAAGTGTTTTTGCCTGCAGAAAAGATTTGAAGAGTTTTAGCTCCATTTGAGGAGGGTCAACAAGAAAGATGAAGTGCATGTACACATGTATTTATGTGTGTGTGTGTTCACATGTATTTATATATGTGTTTATAAGTATCTATGTGTTTGTGTGTGTGTGTGTGCAGTGGAGGGAAAGGTGGGGGGCAAAGAATGTGTATATGTCCATGTGTATCCATATTTTTGTAATATATACAAACATTTTTACCCCCTCCTTTGTCCTCACACCATCTTTGTATCCCACATCATCTCACATCTTTCACTGCTGCCTGTGTCTCGCCCTTTCCTTTTATATATTAAACTTAAAAGTTTCTGTTCCAAACTGACAGCAGAAACCTATGCACTACATAGGAATGCACTTGAACACATGCATGCCTACACTTCTAGGTACACACCTTGGATGCAGAAACATTGATAAGAGTAACTTTGCCCAAGCTGTCTGCCACAAACAGACTTGAGCTAGAGTTATCCCACAACATGGCCGTCACAGTAGCTCCTACATGATCAGTTGTCTGCCGAACACGCTCAGGGCGTATCCTTCGTTCAATGTTTAATTCCATCACAATGACTTGACCTGAACTGAAAGTTCCCAACAACAGTTGTATACAGATTGTCACAAATGATTTGTGGTAGAATCTAGGGAAGTATCCCACGAGAAGACATAACTGGCATTACAAAGAGCTCTAAGAGTGTGTAATAGATCTCTGTAACAGTTTTGCTGTTCTAATGTACATTTCAGTGCAAACTTACATCAGAAGATTGAAATTTTAGCAAAAGCAGGCCATATTCTGACCATTATACATAATATATTAAAATCAACATAATCAATATTAATTTGTAGGTGTCCATTCAGCCTTCATTCATATTTTGTAAGACTGCACATACTTCTGCTTCCTGCTGTACCAGATGACAGGACTAAGTGGAGTTCACTCTACTAGCTACCCAATTCCAGCTGTCTGCTCCAAATTGGTCATTGCTGATCAATGAACAGGGAGGACACAAACTCAATCAGTTTACCCCATATCCTGGCCTATCTGGCCAATGAGTTCACATCCAGTTTTTTTCCAGAACTGAGAGGAGACCCACAGTGGGAAGGAGGGGAGGACTGGTGTTTTACGCAGAGCCAGCAACTAAGGCTATATCACAGCAATGTGACCAGCCCTGTCAACAGATGTCACTTGCAGAGAAAGAACAGCATGCCCGAGACGAAAGCTGAAACCAGGGATGCCAACTCTCACTGTATTGGTGACAGGCGCTAACTGCTACCGTCCATTTTTTTTTGCCAGGACTGAGAGAAGACTCAGAGTGGGGATGTGGGAGGGAACTAGCTGTCATGTGGTAAGTTGGCATTGGGTAGCTAGTAGGGTGAACTCCACAGTCTTGTCATCTTGTAACAAAGAAATTTTACTAATGGTATTTTCAACTAAAGCTTCACAAGATTCTTTGTGGAAATTCTGTACCTGTCAGCCAGAGCTACATTCTGATCATTAGGACTGAGAGCTGTTGCAGTCACTGCACTGACTTCCTGTTTAAAGAAAAAGTTCCTTTAGTAAAATTTTCTTTAATGGTGTCTAGGGAAAGGATTATGAATCCTACTTTTTCTCTGAAACTTATCACAATATGCTTACCTGACAATGAACTAATCCATCTTATTCCATACTGGGTAACTTTACACAGTGAAATTATATTTATATGTTTTTTATATAATGTTTGACTAATTATTGTACACTCCTCATTGCATTTATCTGGTATTTTAGAATCTTTAAAGTTTGTTTTTCAAAAAAAGTGGCTATAGGACGATGACAAAAGATGGCTATATTTATAGGTTAAACGATGTATGGGGTTTTACGACATTTGCCAACACATTGTAATGCAAGACACACAAGGGACACTACTGCTGTTGGTACCTACCACATCTCCAAACACCACCTGAAGGTATTTCAGGGATTCTCTGCTAAAGATATACACACCACCAGTGTTTGATCCCAAGGCAATATATCGCTGTGACACTGATAAGCATGTATACTGGAAAAAACAAAGAAAGTAAATAAAAACAAAAACAAAAAAAAATTATCAGAGTAAAATTTCAGCTTACAAAAGGTATCCAGAAAACAATAAAACTTTATGTTAAGACAATGAATTTTCTAACAGACAGTAATGTGCACATGAAGATGGGCATAAATAAAGTTAAAAGAAACTATGCTTTGCCATTTCAATCCAAATGATGATTTTTATTTAGGTTTTATTCAAAAAGAAAAATGGAAACCCCACATGAAAAGTGGTTCAAATATCCCCAGAATTTCTCAAGGCCAGACTTATTATCAACAAAATTAATGTAAATCAATAGAGATGTATTGATTAAAATATTCAGAGAGGTGATAAAACTGCACATAATATCTACCCACTGACAAATAATTTACCTGCAATCTTGATGATCGCTCCAGAGGAAATCTGAGGTCCTCCAAGGAAGATAGTTCTGCAAATAAGTGTGTCAGTGGCACTTGAGATTGTGAGAGAGCCATCTTGCTGACAAGAGCATAAAGATGAAAAACCACTGATGTGCAGCAAGACCGTTTTGTCTCGTCTTCAAGTGGGGTATCAAGTGATGTCGGAAGAGATCTGACAGTTGCCACTATCCATCATCATGTCTCTGAAACAGGAATAAACAGGACAAATAATGTATACAGCGTACTAGTACTAGTATATATATATATGAAGTACATAGAATTCTATATTGGGAAGTTATGAGATCAATGAAAATGTAGTCATGCACTGACAGTTAAAAGCCAACATTTTTTTTTTTACCCGTCTACAGTTTTTTAGTAGATGTCGAGTTTTAAAAAAATGTTTTACAACAGCTCAAAACCGTGTGATACACCACTGTGGCGGTAGTTAAAAAATGGGCGTTACAGCAGTGGCAAATCAACTGATTCTACTCATTACAGATTGTGCATTCCATTATGTTAAGAAACTTTCCATTCTCATTGGAGCGAAATTGTATTTTACTAGTATTTCTACGAAATTTTTTTAATAAGAAAATTAAGCCGATCTACCTGCAATGTTGAGGAAGGCGTTTATGCGTTGTGCCTTGTCGCTCGTGTTGTGGAACTGGCAGACGACAGATTCAAGTGTGTGTTATCTTAAGCGTAAATAAACTGTTCTAGTATGCTTCAAAACAAATATCTCACATTATTTTCTTACCCGATTATAACAGATACTCAAATACAGATAAAGGAGTTGTTAACTTCTTGATATGAAGATAAAAATAGGTTTAAGGCAGCATGACCAAGTCTTGTGATGAGGAATACTGATTGTACTTTCTAAACAAAGATGAGATTTAAGGGAGACTACTCATCAACACTACGCTAGAGTTACCTAACGTGCGTGGGTGAATCACGTTTGTGATCCCGGACTTAGGTTACAGACACAGACTGACAGAAATCATAGACGTCTGTGGTTTGTGATATATATTTGTAACCTCCAAAAGAGAGACCGATATCGAAGGATGTATATTACTTAACCCCATTTTTTCAAACATCAATGTAAACTTGATATCTATGTGATATAAAAAATAAATCAAATTTGGCGAATCACAAAATGTTTTATTCTCTTCTCATGGTGTCACCCACTCCTCTTTCTCTTTTGTTTTTTGCAGTTTACAAGCTGTGCTACGTTATTTGCTGCTCATTTGTTCGAACGCATTGAGATATTGCCAAGCTGGGAAATGTGTTATACAAGTTATATATACTTCAAAAACGCGGCACCTAAGCTGTGGAATGCTCTGCCATCGTCATTCTCCACCATCACCTCACCAACCACGTTTCGAAAAAAGCTGAAGACCCATCTGTTTCTTTCAAAACAGTCTTAAACAACCAAGAGAAACTTCTGTCTCTATTTTTTACTTTCTTGGTGTTTTATATATTTGTTCACTTTATTTTTTCTTCTTTTGTTTCTTGTGCGCAATGAGCATTCTTCGATCTGAATGGATCGATACCTGCGCATTACAAATCGACATCATCATCATCATCATCAAGTGTTGTTGAGAAGATTAGCTCCAGTTAACCACCAAGCAATTGTTTTGCGTAAACGGATCGAGTCGTTCGTTCTACAGTTTGTCCTTGAGCTGCAGAAATTTTCAACACTGAAAAAAAGATCATGCAAGGCAGGACCTGTTGCATTTACAGCATTGTTGAAATATCTTTGGCCCTGCCTCTGCGTGTCCTTCCGTTTCAACAGCTGCATGCCTGCATCCCTTCCAGCTTTAATAAGTTCTAGATCAGCAGGTTCTTTTAATTTATATTCTACTTTATTCACCTACCCAACGACACGTACAGAAAAGCCGAAGGATTTGAAAGATTTTATATTGGTCCGATCAAATTATATTCCTCAAAAAGGAAGAAGAAAAACTGCAAATGCTTGTTTTAAAAATCTGATCGAGGTTGTGTTGTATTTATTGTCCTTGATACACATATATATATATTCTCTACAAAGCTAGGAATGCCCTGATACCCACTAAAATCCTTCATTTGGAACACGTAAACATCGAGACAGCTGCTAAGGCCATTTAAGCTGCTTGGTCAAGTCAATAAGCTGCCGTCAATATATACAAGTTCACATCTTGTCAAAAAAAAAAAAAAAAAAAAAAACGACGCGTAAGGGAAGTATTAAGTACACAGGTAACATAATAACTTATACACGGATAGACATCTGCATGTCTAACTTATAATATGGCGTTGACAGATCGAGGTACGTAGCATGAAGAACTTGTGCATGTATTAACAGCTGCATGTCCACCTCTAGAGGCAACAGGAAGAACGCATACATGTATAGCATCTACCTCTATAGGTAACATATAAAGACCTATATATATATATGTATAAACAGAGGCGACACGAAGAACTTAGATACGCTTCTAGACAGAGGTAACATAAAAACATAAATGTTCACATATAAACAGTGAAAATAAAGAAACTGCATCAATCATTTACAGTTTAACTGTGAACGTTGACTCAGTGTCTGTCAAATGAATTTTTCCAAACAGCGCCTGCTAAAGCCGATAATACTTGGTCTGATTGTTATGTATGATGCACAACGGATTTTAGCAATAGCATTTTCTCTGAAGATAAACATGTTAGTAATCTGATATTTGAACTGACTTCAGATCCTCGACATCAGGGGATAAGTATGTGCGTCACAGATGTGCAGTCACTAGTCACACACACACGCGCGCGCGCAGACACAAACACATTGTATCGATCCAAATGGCGGTTGCCTTCTAGAACAACATAAGATCATTAATTTAGTAAATTCAGGACTAGAATTGAAGGAAGGAGAAAATATAGTCGATTTGTAACCCTCTGAACAGCCATTTTGCTACGTTTGTGGTTGTTTGGTATTAAATTGTACATGAGTATGTTATTGTATTTTCAGTTAATGGTCTAAAAAGGTTAATCACTACTCAACAATTATTGCCCATTATCACCAACAGCAGATGCAGTCTCCATGCACTCGTGAGAGTCACCTGGTGTAATCACTTGGTGTTTGGCATGTGCAGGCTTTTTTATTCCCTAGTTACCACCACAGAAGCACTATACAGTGCCTTATAAATGATGACAAATCGTTTACACAGAAATAGAAGTAGGATAATTAACCGAGATTTATAAAAACAAAACACTCTGCTTCTGGTTATTTTAACTGTTTTATTAAAACCTCTTCTGAAAGGCTGTAGAGTTCAATATTAAGGGGTTGATTGGTACACACAGAGTGCAATGTAGCATTTAAATAAACAACGCTAGTACAAAGATGTTGGCACAAAAAGAAGAGAATTGATATTTAAGTTTGTTCAAAGATAAAATAGTGACACCAGATATTAAACTTCGATCACAAGCCAAGTCTGTGTCCTGAAAGAAAGAAAGAAAGAAAGAAAGAAAGAAAGAAAGAAAGAAAGAAAGAAAGAAAGAAGCAAATAATACGCGAGTAAACAAATGAACTGAATAAATAGATTACAAAAATATGGATATGAACAACGGCTCAGGTGATGCTTCATGCGTTGCTAGCAACATATGTCTTCTAATTATTTCCCTGCCAAGTCCCGGAAGAAGTATTGTAAGGTATGATGCCGAGCTCTCGGGACAAAGCAGTTCACACGTCAGAAGGAACAGCAGCAACCAGAGGAACAAAAGACACCTGTCATCCTTAGTATCATTCAGTTTTCCCTTTTTGTACAACACTGCCTCGATTTTATTTAAGCTTTGTATACATCTATTCAAGCTTTGTATGAGGAAATGGTTTGGGTGAGCTGCTAATTGTCAATTAATTAATAATTTCAATTTCTCCATACTCCTCAAGAAGCGAATAAATAAAATGTCTAATGTCTACTGACAGTTAATAGTGACAAAATAAAGGCCACGGGACATCAAGGCACTAGAAATGCATCGTGTTTAGTGGGACCAGAATAAGAAGAGCAGATGGTGATAGTAAGATAAATAAAGCACAATAATAGTAATGGTGTCGGGGCCTATAAACAAAGCACACTAACGGTAATGGTAACGGCTCCTGTCTCCTACAGGATGAAGTGATAAAGTATGTGTTCATCACACGAAGACTACATGTGTATCAAACAAAAAACTAAAAGTATGTAAAGTGTCAAGAACAGATAGGTTTAACACAAAGATTACATGTATGTTTACAGCACATAGGCAAGTGAATCCATCACTCTGAGACTACAAGATAAGTAAGTATTACAGATATATATATATAAGCTGAAGGTAACAGCATGATAGAAGCCTTGGATGATAGATGACGACGAATATGACTAGAACACCTAACTGCAAATAGAAAAGAGATGAGATCAAAAGACGGTCTGACACATATAAAAATATATGTAATATACGTAAGCACAAGTATTTTAGGCCCTCATATAACAGTAAGATGTTGACTGCCGTGTAAATAAATGATGCTCCTGACACATATAAAAATACATATTTCTCTAAGGCTATGAAATATTAGAACATTTATTTCAAGCCTACAGATGACAGTGAAACAAGATTACAAAATGGTTTTGGTCGTAAAGAACTAACACTGTTTGTTGTCTGTACATGTCAATAATTAATAGTAACCCACAGTTACAAACATCAAAGTAAGTTTGAAATGTTTGACATGTTTGACAGCTGGATTTTGGCGCTTGCCTTTATAGAAGGTAAAATTATTTGCACTTTTCTGTCGTTTAAAGTATTACTTTTCTGAACGCTCTTTATCTTTTATGAAGCATTTTCTATTCCCCTCCCCCAACTCTAACATAGGCATACATATGCCTCAATCTAGGAGAGTGGAACTTTTTAATTTATATTAGTAAACTGGAGAATTACATTGCATGTACTTCGTCATTCCAACTGTACTGTGTGATTCTTTCTTGAGATGTTGTTGTTGTGTGTCATTACAGTCTTGATCGCACTTACATAAAACCAAGACATATTCAAGGCTGCATAGTAATGTTTATGTTACCGAAGAGCCAACTATTGGTGTTAGAATCTGCCATCCACCTTCACAAAATTAATCGGCAGTCTTGATATGTTATGATCCAAGCATGGCTAGAAGACGAAAGGTCGCTGAGACAAGCTATGTGAGAGGTCAACTAACTCGACAACAGGTTTGAACACGTGGCCAGCAGGAGTCTACGATGTCAAGCTAATCTGGAAACAGTAGTTTAAGAGGTCCATCATTCAGGCTCTCCTAAATGAAAACAAATGCAGCTCTAGGAAGGCCATGCATCACTTGTCTGGCGGGGTCAGGCTGTGTCAGAAATACTTTGAAGTTTAGCGGCGCCAAGTGCGATGACCATGATCAGAATGAAGGGATGGACCAGGACAGCCGCTCCTGAAACACGAATCGCCGATCATGTGATTTTTCATTTACTGCTCATTTCCGCCCACGCCTTACATGATCAATAGAAGTCATTAATAAAATACAATTATTCTGTAATAGATTAATCTTTCTGCTGCACAAAAAAGCATTTTCGGTAGATGAATAGGTTAATGCTGAATGAGTGGAGGATGGGGATGTATTCTGTCATGTCACTGCAGTCGGCCAGACACACGTACACATGTATTGTCTTGTTCTACCACCCTATTGTTAATACTGTTTGTTCTTGGCGGATGTAAGTACTGTTAATTGCTATGTGAATTGATTGTTTGACAATTGGGGTGTCGGTCTAATATCAATCATTTTAGTGGTTTCATGTTACCCATATATGTACTCATTGTTATTTAGACATAACTTTATTCATCTTTAAAATGTTTTGTAAGCATTTGATGTGTTCGTTTGACACATTGAGACCCTGCATGGTGTTGATTCACAGGTTGGTTCTCCGCATAATTAGAAATAGTATATAAGTATATAAAGCGTGTACTGGTAATATCGGCAATAAATGTTACATTCAACCCACCTGAAGTGCACATGCTGTCACTTGCCACATTGTAATTACACTTGCACTTCTTGTCCACACACATGGCATCTGAAACGCAAGTGCCGTTCGTCGTGCATTCTCCACCGGACTTTGACACTAGAGAACAGAAGGCAGAGTGTCAGCATCCTTCACCATGCTTTCAGAGCTGTTAATATGAAGACCATGTTCTACTACAGTATTAATGATAAATAAAAATTAATCTTGTCTGCAGTGTATTTGCATGAACTCTCTAGTCTCGAGTATGGCGCAGTCTTCTCCTGAGGCTTAGCTGTGAACCAGAGGTACATCCTTAGGGGTTTGCTTTACCAACACCTAAGCCCTATAGCAAACCGATGATTAACATCTTAACAAAGATTCCCTAAGGTAAAGTAAGGGATATCCGCGGGTTCTGGACAGCATGTCGTAACTACGGAGACAACTTTTTCCTTGATTTTCACATTTTGCCCACGAATGATAATAATAATAACTGAGAATTTATAAAGAGCAATATCTCAGTCAAAACGCGGACTCATTGCGCTGAACAAAATCACAAAATAGTAACAAAGAAGTAGACGAAGAACAAAGCGAACAATTCGTTCCAGCAACAAAAGGCGATCACTGAAGATTTAACGGTAACAATTCCAGAGAGTAAAGTTAAAGAGATCGGGAGAATACTGGGAAGATATTGAGTAATCTTGAGAATATGAAGAAATGTTATCACATGAAACTGCAAAAATAATAATAATAATAACGACTTAACCCTCGCTGAGTGAATACGGCCCCTGGTTCATAGTTAATCATTGGGTGCAGGTATCAGTATTTGTGATAACTACATCCTATACAGCTCTTAATTATTTTCGTGATTATTACAGTTGTTCCGTTAGGCCGCTTCGTAAAGAACACATGAAAGCAAACAAAGCATAAGATACAACACAAAAGGTAACAGGTAAAGGTAGCCCCTGACCTTAAGGTCTTGAGATGTTAGAACTCTCATTATTTATCTTTTCCTCTCCCTCACTTCCCCAACCCTTACGGACTCATTCTACAACTGGAAGAACTTGTAGAAGTACGCTGCGTCATACAGGATTCGAACCTGCTACTGTTCGAGTTTTCAGGTTCGGACGCCGTTTGTTGTAGTCACTAGGCAGTACAGGTACTTACAGCAGATGCTATTGCCTGCAACCGACCAAGTGCTGTTGCAAGTGCACTTGCCGCTCTGGCAGGACGCCATCTTCACACACTTGGACTCGTTGCCTGTGCAGTTTCCGTTTGCCTTGATCACTGCAACAACACCCGGTTAGTCTTTTACTGATGAGTGAGTGTGGGTGGGAGGAGGGGTTTGGATGAACGCGTCTGTAGGTCTGGTCATATGCAGTGACTGCTGAGTAAGTGTAGAGGACATTGCTGGCATTACAAGCTTGTGGACTGGTCTACCAAATTTATTTATCTATTTATTTCTCTAAGTGCAACTGTTTTATATAATATTCCGAAGAGAGAGCCATCGGATACACGAGGCCTGTATAGAGGATTTCGGAATACTCGCAAGGACCTAACTCACAAAGGCTCCACGACGATTTAGGAAAAGAAGAAAAAGATGCTTTGTCTCTGAGTTTTCTTCTTCCTTCTATGGCAGAGTGAGTGTATATGTCATTTGCCAGTTAGTTCGTGCCTGCGCTCACTCTCTCACACTCTCGCTCACTCTCTCACACTCTCGCTCACTCTCTCACACTCTCGCTCACTCTCTCACACTCTCGCTCACTCTCTCACACTCTCGCTCACTCTCTCACACTCTCGCTCACTCACTTTGGACGCGATGACAGTTTACGTTACCACCTCCTCCCTGTGTCGCTAACACAATTGAAAACAAGGCCTAAGCTTGCATGTATGGATATTTTTGCACGCATGTGTTTGTACGTTTGTGAGTTTGGATGAGAATAGGTACGTGGTGATTTATACTGATCAAATGTTGGAACGGAACAATTTTTTTTTTTTTTTTTTTTTTTTTGGTAACCGCTAAGAGTTCCAGCGTCAAAGGAGGTATAAACTAAAAATAAAAAGATAGTAGTAGTTCCAATTGTAAATATTCAATTTTGTATGAATATGAGCTTGTTATGCCTTCTTGAACTCAGTGCGTCGTGCACGTCTTAACAGTTGATATACAACAGGATAACAAAGTTGTGTTGTGTTTCTGTGAGAAGGTTGTTTTAATGACAGTTTAGGGGATCAACACAAGATAAACGACTGAAGAAGTTTGTGACAAAAGTAAATTAAACTCACAGCACATAGGTGATGTCTCTTGTCTCGGGTCGCACACTGTACTATTCGAACAGGTGTCATTGTTTTTCATGCAGGTCTCACCTACACAGTGTATCCCTGTAAAGAGAAAAACACTAACTTTAATAGCAGTTACAATCACTCTAGCATGTCTTTTTTATGCGTGGACACGACGACGACGACGACGATGATGATGATGATGATGGTGATGATGATGGTGATGATGTATAAGTATACTGCATCATCATTCCTTGCTACTCCTCGAGGAGCATAGGGCCGCAACAACACCTCGCCAGCGGACCCGGTTTTGGGCAGCCCCCCTCAGTTGGGCCCATGTGGTTCCGGCAGCCTTTGCCTCGCTCTCTACTGATCTTCTCCAAGTCTGCTTTGGTCTCCCAACTTTCCTCTTCCCCTGCGGGTTCCAGTCAAGTGCCTGCCTGGCAATGGTGTCAGCTGGTTTGCGCAGGGTGTGTCCTATCCAGCCCCACTTGCGCTTTTTGATGTCTTGACTAGTGGCATTCTGGTTAGTTCTTTCCCACAGGCTGCTGTTGGAGATCCTCTCAGGCCATCTTATTCTCAAAATATGGCAAAGGCTTCGGTTGGTAAAGGTCTGGAGCTTGTTGTTGATGGTGTTTGTCACTCTCCAAGTTTCAGAGCCATACAGTAGGACTGCCTTCACATTGGTGTTAAATATGCGGGTCTTGCTGCGAAGGGATAATGCTCGGGAGTTCCAGATGGGGCGCAGACTGTTGAAAGCATGCCTGGCCTTGTTGATGCGGCTTCTGATGTCGTCGTCCGCTCCACCATCCTTGCTGACGATGCTCCCCAGATATGTGAAGCGGTCTGTTTCTAGGATGTTCTCTCCTTGAAGTTGAATTGGAAGTTCCTGCTTGTTGTTGAATTTCATCACTTCGGTCTTCTTTTTGTTGATCTTTAAGCCGGTCTTTTCTGCTTCCTCTGCTAGCTTGCTCAGTGTGGTTTGTGCATGCTGCTGCCGATGAGATAGGAGACTAATGTCATCTGCAAAGTCCAGGACTTCTAGCTGTTTAGTGAAGGTCCACTGGATACCGGTGTTGTTGTCTTGGGTCGTCTTACGCATAACCCAGTCTATGACCATCAGGAAGATTGTCGGTGATAATATGCAACCCTGCCTTACACCAGTCTTCATTACAAAAGGTTTAGTGAGTTTGCCATTATGGATAACTGGGCAGGATGAGTCTTCATACAATCCCTGGACGATGTTTATGAATTTAGGCGGAATACCATAGTGGTTCATCAGCCTCCAGATGACTTCCCTGTCTACACTGTCGAAGGCCTTCTCAAAGTCCACAAAGGTTATATAAAGGGAGGATTGCCATTCGATGGACTGCTCTATGATGTGGTCAGTGCATGATTTGTCCTGGCGAAACCCTGCTTGTTCTGGTCTCATTCTCATGTCTAGTGCCTTCTTCAGTCTCTCTAGTATTATCCTTGTCAGGACTTTGCTGGGGATGGACAGCAGCATGATTCCCCGCCAGTTGTTGCACTGGGAGAGGTCTCCTTTCTTTGGTAGTTTGACCAGGTGGCCTAATTTCCAGTCTGCTGGGACTAGCTCTTGTTCCCAGATCTTGTGTAGGAGGGGCTGTAAAATTATTGCTGTTGTTTCTGGGTCTGCCTTTAATGCTTCGGGAGGTATGCCGTCCGGGCCTGCTGCTTTGCCATTTTTCATGCTTTTGATAGCTTTGATGATTTCTGTCTTAGTGGGAGGGCTGGTGTTGACGTGAAGTTGTGCAGTTGCTGGTGGTATGTCAGGTAAAGATGGTGGATGAGGTCTATTCAGCATCTCTTCGAAGTACTCCATCCAGCGGTCTCTTTGTTCTGCATCATTTGTTATGGTCTTGCCGTTTTTGTCTTTCACTGGCTTGTTTGAGTTTACGCTCTTGCCTGACAGAGTTCGTGTTATTTCATATAATCTCTTCATGTTTCCCTGTGTGGATGCTGTCTCTGCTTCCTCTGTTAGTTCATGGGTGAAGCGTCTCTTGTCCTCCCTTGCCGACCTCTTCACTTGGCGGTTGGCTTCCCAGTATTTCGCTCTGAGACCTTCTTTCTCTTGCTGGTCTTGCCACTGGTTGAGCTTCTGTTTCAGTCCCTTTCTTGATTCAATCTTTGCCCAGGTCTCTTGGGTCATCCATTCCTTATGTTTTCTTTCCCTCTTTCCTAGAACATCTGTACAGGTTGACTTCCAAATTCTTTTGAGTGTTGACCAGTGTTCTTCCACAGATTCTTCCGCCAATCCTGAAAGGGCCTCATACTTATTCTTAATTTCACAGTTAACTGTCCCATTCGATGTCACCTGCTGTTTCTAAACTCCGCCAGGAGATCACTGGTCACCCAGCGCGTGTATCTCAGTGAGTTTCTTCGACTTCTCGCTCATTGCAATCCTCCTTTACTCACTTCGTTGCTGGATGCGTGACTCAGGGTCAAGGCCGGTGTCAGTCTCGGCTTTCCTGTAGAGAGACTCGGCGTGTGTTCTGGTCCGTTGGACACACGCACCATCCGTTTGCAGACGTAAACGGATTCCATAAAAACATTGGAAAAGTGCAAACTGTTGCATTGTTGATGTCATAACAATAAAGCAAGATGTCGAGACTTGGCATTCATATCGATTCCGAAAGCGGTTAGTGGCAAAACAAGTCAATAGAAGCTGTTTGTGACGATGTTTTTATAAGATAAAATTGTCGATAAACCCAAATGTGTTTTCACTATACAAACAAAATAGATTTTACAGAAAATGTTACTGTTGATTTTGCATTCAATCTTCTTTAAAAAGGTTCTGATGAAATAAAAGTTTAATTAATCACTTCTAAAAAATTTCGACGTTAGGAAGATCCGCGAGTTTGAAATCGGAAACAGAAGTGAAAGCCCCTTCTTTGTGAAAGTTTGTTACGATTTGTGACTACTATGACAGGGCAGAGAGGCAACGAATGAGAGACAATTATCCAATAAATGAAGGTCCGTGACTTCAGTCCTCTGGCATCTCAAGAGCTCGAGCCCGTGTCTTAATTACCCATGTCCTACTGCAAGTCTTATTCGCTCTTGAATAATCTATTCTAAATGAAGAGGACACTCAGGTCCAGTCTTGTCCTCTTGCTGCCGGGCTGTTTGTCTTAATCATGAGTACACAACGATGGTGATGACGATTATAATGGCAACGACGACGACGATGATGATCGCAATAATAAATGCGATGATGATTTTGTGTCTCATCCTTGACCGTTTTGTGCTAAGAATTGCACAGTGTTCTCTACACGCTTGGGTATGGACATAATATAATCGCGCCTGTGCTTTTGCGCGCGTGCATTCTCGGTAGGCGAGATCTCCATCCCCTTTACCCGCACATACAAGTGCAGACAGGCATCGTACAGGTGGCTATGGGGCTGTCAACAGCTTCAGGTGATGAGCGCCATTACCTGGTGCAATCCCAGGCCTCTGTCATCATCCTGCCATTATCCTCCTAACGAAATTCGTCCAACGATTTTTCCCTCTCTTCAACATAATACACGTGTGGAACAGAGAACAGGTTTGCAGGATAAAAGTAACTCAATCAACACTGACTATTAAATGGGAGACGAGAAAGTGACAAAATAATCAAACGACAAAAATTTCTTGAAATAAGACTATGCAATTTTTAAAACTTTATTTCTTGCGATAGAAACTTTCTGCTTACTACTTACCGTCAAAATACATCAGAAGTATTATTATTCCACAGATCACACAGACACCCTTCATTTTCACTTGCAAGCTGCCGGAAAGTCGAAGAATAAACTGTCAGGCTTGCCCGCGAGTGCACACGATGGCTGGCTGGTCGGCGAACACTGGATGCTGGCATCAGGTATTACTGTACGCTGTCATCACCTGGGTGGAAGCTGCAGCTTGATTGGACGAAGTTGTCAGGTGCTGTTAATGGAGAGATTTGATTGGTCGAAGATATGAGGGAAAAAAATTAGGCTGGTGCATTTTACCATGACGACGACACACGCCAGCGGTACACAGCATCCCTTCACCCACCCATCCTTCGCAAAGCCTTCCATGGAGAGGCAGAACGAGATTTATCGACAGACGACAGACGAGTGACGCCAGGCATGGCGCGAGTGACTCAGACGGTCGCGTGCATCGTCAAGGTGGAGACTGCAAGGTCATGTTGTCCACGTCGTCGACGTCGTCGTGGCCGAGAGTTTTGATACAGTTCATGGCTATCAATCCTACCCCTTTCCCTACCTTGGGTGATTTGTACTTTACATTTTGTCAGAGGGAACATGAAATATTGATATAATAGTCAAATATTGATGGTGAAACAGGTGTTCAGGCTAAATAAGAATTTTACGAGTATACAGCTGATTAAATCTTTCCAGGTTACCCACTGTTAGTTTTCCAATACCGAGCATTCCTATTTAATGTTCAAACACACCACACACACACGCGCGAGTGCGTGGTGTTAAAAAGGAAGGAGAAAGGACTGGGATTTGAAGTTAGATTGGAATTGTTTTGAAAAGACCATTCTATCGTCACATTTCAGGGGGGAGGATGGGAGGCAGATAAAGCAGTACAGTTAATTACATGTTTCTTTACCACGAAATCAAAGAGAGAAATTGAGAAATAGACACAGAGAGACAGAAGATTCGGAGGACAGACACGCTGTGTGGCTGGAGTGTGATATTATCCGTTGTGTACAATATTTGCCGGCCAAAACAGAATGAAACAGAGGGGTGGGTTGTGGTTTAGAAACTCTTTTTGTCAACTGTCCAATTCTCAGACTCAACCAGTTACTCCCGGTAGCGTAGTGGTTAAAACACTTGCTTGTAGTGGGAGGCCCTGGGTTCGGATCCTATCTCGGGACACTGTGTATATGTGACACTAATTGTTTGCAGAGCTGGCGCTCCGAGATTTTCTCTCCAGTTTCCTACCACCAACCCCATCATGAAGCGAAATCATCCCTAAATTCACAAACCAACCAACCAACCACCCGACAGCCAGTCCATCGATCAAACAGACTCAATCTCATTTGCTATGCTGCAGTCCTAGTCAGCCCTGGTATCTGACGAGCCCTCAGGTAGCACCGAGGCCAGTTTTACTTTGCTGCATGTCCCCGCAACCACCGCGCGACCTGTCGTGCTGCAGCTCTGTGGCACCTTGCTGCACTCTTTCTTCTATTTACTCGCTGCCACGTCAGCATTCCAACCTTACCCCACCCTTCTCTCTCTCCGCTCGCCGTCCCCAGGCTCCTCTCCCTCTCCGGCAGTCAGGGTGAGATGGAGATGAGCTACGTGTCACTGCCTGTGCGCACCAGACATTCCTGGGAAAGCCATTCAAGCTCACTTTACTGCCTCACGATGCCCATGGATGATTTTCAGGGATTTTTTTGATTTTCTGGTGGAGATGATCGAATTATCTGAAGATTTTGTGCCATTTTGTTCACTGTACTTGATGGGCTGTAGTCACAGACTGAGAAAAATTAAGAAACACAGGTGAGGTGGATGAGAAAAATGCTCAATAAGGGCGAGAACACACCCACACCCATGCAAGACGCCAGAATCGTGATCCGAATGCTTCCTCTTAGCCATTATAAAAATATTTTTCTCAGACAATTTTCACTACTCTTGTCGCTCGATCTGTCATGCCATTGTCATAAGCTGAACGATGTCGCATACAGTTGTCACAGTGCAATATGGCGACTCTGCAACAGCTGCAGGCATAATTTCACTTTCTTTTTGTCGCGACAATACTTTCCTTGTCGATATTGTGTTATTACAACAGACCGGAAGACCCCGCTGGTGCATTAGTCAGCTTCGTTGCAGATGCATGACCTTTCACATCTCACGACTTCTGTGTTGATAAACTCATCCTGGCGCGAGCCATCCATCAGAAATATAAAATGTTAAATAATTATTTCACCCACACAAGTACTTGATTTATGTCCGGGTAATCTTTATTACTATTAATTGAGAGATAATAATAAATGGACAATCTGAATTGATATTAGTACCAATGAAATCTTTTTTCACCACTTAATTTGTGCCGACGGTTGTCACAACACTAACTGTAATGTTGTAATGTTGTAATGTTCCCTTGGAGCGCACAAACCTCGCTTACGGCCTTGCGTACACATTTTTCAACATTTCATTTGCTTAGCTTATCGATGCATAATGTACTATTAGTTTAGCCATTTGCTTTGTGTTTGGCGACATTTTAAGCCCACTGTACTCGCATGTCGGCGAGAAAGAGCACCAAACAGTGCATCATCATCGTCGTCATCATCATCGTCGTCGTCGTCGTCGTCGTCGTCGGGCGTTTGTTTTCTGCGTCCGTTAATCAACAGACGGACCTCATCGTGCACAAGTACAAGGGTGAGGATGCGGAGGAGCCAGGTGGACTGGCTGCAAGCTTAGTTACGGAGGCGTGGATGCCTGGCTCATCGACCAGTCAGCGTCACGCTCGTCGTCCGTTCGAGCGGCTCGTCGTGTGTACACACCCATTACACGAGCCCCAAGTCAGGTACTCGGTGGGTGGCGCCCTCTGCCTGTCACCTTGATCAGAATCGTGAGTTCGCATTATTTGTAGACGGCGCAGCTATATAGTGGTCTCACGCTCAACATCAATAGGACGGTCGGTACAGGAACTGTTACACCTGGCTAGGTGCCCCCTGAGGCTAGACCAGACGCCATGTCGATTCTGGCACAGCTGCAAACATACATGCACATACATACGCCTATACTGATTAAATAAATATATATATATCTAAAGCATTTCCTCGCTTAACAATTAACGAAGTCAATGCATTTTGCCACAGAGTGTACAACGCAGAGATATAAATGAGAGACTTCAGATATGACCGTCTTGTGGAGTGAATGGCCAATGAATACCAGAGTTAATTGTTGCTCTCCACAGTAAGATTTAAAATTTTTAGTTGAGATCTGCAAACTAAAAATCCGTGTGATATATCATCCGATGACTTTATAAAAACCTTCAGCGGACATTTACTCTGAGCCGAAATACGTTCACATGTAAATAATATTTTTAGTCTACTTTTAGAAACTATACAAACAGCCACCACATGCACAGTAAACGAATTTAAGCTTTCAAAGCAGTACGGTCCACACATTCAGCATGACTCAGCAAGCTGAATAAGCGTGAACATTATTAAAAGTCAAAAGGAAGTGAACCCACCGAGGATGCATCACGTCGAAACATCTAGATGTAGACAAAGCACCTACAAAAACGAAGTCCAGAGAAATACCATAATTGTACCCCGGGCTTTGAAGCAAAGGTAAATTGCTGCAGATCGAAGGTCTGGGACACATTAATTTTTAGAAATGTTTTTCAAAAGAGCATGCAATGTTTCGTCGTTGTTGTCGTTGTTGTTGTTTGTTTGTTTGTTTGTTTGTTTCCTTGAGATCAGGATTTATTTTTATTAAAATAGTTTTAAACGGCAGAAGTTTCAGAAGAAAAGCATAGAAACTTAATCTCCATATTTCTCGCACAGTACATATCCATAGGTGCAAATCACATTTCCTCCCCACACTACGCAATCTATGGGAGAGCAATCTCGTAAGACTATAACAGCCTTTTGGAAGGGTTATTTCCCTTAGCATCGTTGTCTTCTATCGTCCTTTTTTAAAAATTTGACTTAATCGTGCCAATGTAATATTTATCTGACTCTGGTTTCGGTCTCCTTCCCTTCCCCTAAAGCGCACATGCGGGGAAGTACTGTGGTATTGTGTACGGTGGTGGTGGTGGTGGTGGTGGGATGGGAGAGGTTACTGAGTTTTCCCCCTTTTCCCCCAGTTCACAGATACCCAAACACATAGTAAACATCGATCGAGTTTCTTTTGCTGTTTTGTTGCCGGCAAGAAAAAAAAAGGATCATGCTCATAAAACTAATTTGTTTCGTCACTGTCAGACAATGTGAAAGATAGAGTCCCATAGCCGAGTGACCATAAGTGGTTCATCGTGTTTAGGGGCGGCATGTAGAACGTGAAGCCCTGCTTTTACTCCGGCGAATGTGCAAGACTCTAAAATGCAAAAAAACTTCCCATCAACAAACACGATTCATCTGGCTTTGATGGAGGCTAACTTCCTTAACTGACAACCATTGTTCCAACAGCAATAATTTGTGCTAGCTTTAAGAGAAAAAGTTAAAACCTTCTTTTATCATATCACTCTATGCATTCACATCATCTATCATTTTTTTATTTTTTTTTTTCGTCAACTATCAATCAAATCACAAGTTAATGGACTTGATTAATATTATGTACGACTTCTCGTCACCATAGAGAAGGTACAAGACGAAAGTTCTTTTCTCTCGGTGCTAATGATGGTCAAGGAGATTGAGAGAGGAGCAGATATCCAGTAAATTATTCTCGTATTCCGCGGGTGCTGAGCTAGAAATAGTCCCATTGCTCACAGCAAGCTGCGGTTTTACGATCTGCATCTGCAGGAATCTTCGACCGGTGGAATTGGCCACCGGAAGTAGTGCGTACGTTTGGTGAATAACGTAGGCCTTGACGGAAGTTGCTCGTGGTGACAGAAACAGCAATTCGTAGCACATGCACAGTTTTCACTCCTACACCCACACTAACCAACACCCCACCAGAAGGCATTGAGAACACGTAGGCACGCAATCATTTGTATCTGACGCATTTTCTTCCACGGGAAAATGCTCCTGAACATGCGTACCCATGCACAAACAGGAGAATGCATTATCTTTCAATGACAAACGAGTGTGCAAAAATATCATTATGTATTCACAGACCTGATCTGAAACTCACCAACAGACTTTAGCTGGCATTAGTTTGTTTTTTTTTTAGTTGTTTCAAAACTGATGAGGTTAGTGTTCATACTCCATGCTGGTTAAATGCACTGAGTGGTAAGATGGCATGGTGGTTTCAGCAAATTCTGTGACTACCCACAGGAAAGTAGTTTTTAGATTAATGCTTCACGAAGCTAATATTTCCACCAGACACGATGTGTCTTTCCATCTTGTGATAGTGAATTAAATGTCATTGAAACTTTCATCGTCGTTTCGCTGATTTTTAACTTATCAGTCTAGCTTTGGAAACGCCCCGAGCTCTGACGTATGGAAAGTTTACCATAGTTGTTTACAGCAATGAACTTTACAGTACTCCTTCTCCTCGAATTGAATTCTCTGTCAACCTGAGAAGGCAAAATTAATCAGTATCACGCCCAGATATCAGGATATGAAGTAATCATGTCGTCATGCATCGAACGTTCCATCAGTTATTTTCCTTCCAGCACACAGGTAATCGCTCCGGAATGCCAAGAGGTCATAACTTTTTAATAAGTTTTTACGTACTTACTTGCATGAGTGGTTTCACAGGGAAGGGAGGATGGATGAGAGGTAAAATCCCCTCTGCAGGGCTGAAGTGCCGTCTGTGTGTTTGCAGACGGTGGTAGTCATTCTCTGATCACAAAACAAGGTTTTTGAGAGGTCATCTGGTGTGCGCCATTCTTCATTTCCGTTGACGCTGTTTCTTGGATAAATAAATTACGACTTTCCTTACAATGGACTTGGTAGGGTAACTAACATTTTCTCCTTGTTTTAGATGACGCAAGACTTTTTCTTGTTACTTAAGATTTAGGTTTTCTCTTCATTTCAAATCTCTCTCTCTCTCTCCATCTCATAAACTTTGCCTCATTTCTCCTTTTTTTCTGCTGACGAGGTAAGTGTTAGTTTGCCGCCTTGTTCCCGAAGGCTCAAGCTTCCCTCTTCGACTATCACGAGGTAAACGTGTCTCCGAGAGTCTTGTAATGTCTCCACCTTACTGTCGTCAACGAATTATTAGCAACGAATTTCCACGTTCTATTCACGTGCTTATTCTACAGAGTCTCACTCATAGTCTAACCCACTATAACCAAATACAAAAGAGTATCTTTAACAGAAGTATGTAAAAAGGAAAAAGGCAGACTGCTGAATTCATCTGCGTGTTTCTAGTCAGTTGTCAGACATTGCTGCCTTCATTTCCAGTCAGGTGAGGCGAGAAACCTTTGTGACTTTTACGGAGGAGACTCTGCGGGTGGCGATGATAACAAAAATGGCGAACAACAGTTTCAACATACACAAAAATTCGTTCGTTTATTTGTTTATTTGGGGTTTTTTCGTTTCTTTATTTATTTTCATCTCATTGTTTTCTGTTTTAGCTTCGTTTCATTCGCGGATCAGATAGAAAGAAGAAGCTAACGAAGGTTTTTTTTGCTGTCAACTCATTTTAAAAGCTGTGTATTGAATATTTAAGTCAGCCCTCTTCCAGTGACATTTTTGGAATGGATCCAGATGACAATGCCAGGTCTGGGGAAGTCAAGAGCGCCATTGATTTCTCTGCAGGTTGACCAGGTAGAGCGGCTAGCCTTATCAGCACCCCCTGAGCATGTGTCTGCAACTTGCTAGCTCAGCGGTAAGGCGCGCACTTATCTATCTACTTATCTACTACTCTCTTGTCTGGCACCCAAGAAGCTAGACAAGACGACACAAGATTGTGTCGGTTTATTTTTAACCCTTCAGGACCATGTAGAAACAACGAGAGGATAAATAAACATACGAAAATAAAAATATGACATCTTTTATTAATTCAATTCTGCTTATTTTAAATATTCTAAAACCTTCTAATCAATTCCGATGGAAGATTAATGCCAACGCACGACTGACAATCATTCACGCTTTTGATTTTTGAGATTGCAGAAGTTGTTCATTTAAAAATATTTCCTTCCGATAACCAGTGTTCATGGTCTGGAACTATCAGACTAAAGGATATTGAAAGGCATTGATCATTCAGGCCAGGAACTTCGTGAAAAAACATGAAGGTATTAACAAAACATTTAGCAAGGATCGTATATAGAAATAAAAACAGAGATTTAGCGAACAAAGCTACAACCGCTAAGAACTTAGCTTTGTAACGATCAAGACTTATATTTTCTGGTCACGAAACGCTAAGCCTGTGTAAACCCAGTTTTACAAGCTGACATAACTAGATTATGTGATTACAAATAATAAGAACACGTGGCAGGTATCCTAGACCGTGAAAAGTGATGAGAACTAACTAATGGTCAGGTGAAGTTAGTTTTGCAGCCTGACACTAGTCTTGTAGTTTTCCAGCTGTCTTAGGTATATGTCAGTAACCGTTTCTGGAGTATGTGAAATTATCACGACCAGGTTTACCTTTTTGTATCTACTTTGAACCACTTATGTGTTAATTCTTCTGTAGCACTAATCATAGTGTCATGGTAAAATCGCCACCTCCACGCTAACCACTAACACGTGGACGGCAAAGCTCGGCCAAAGAGCTCAGTAATCGTTGCAGTCCTTCGCAAAACATTTGCTTAGCACAAAAGGCAAACACCGTCCGAGAAGTCCCGAACCTCAGAATGTCTGTTGGTACAGAGGGACCATTCTTCTCGTGGTCTGTCTCGAATTCTCCAATATCCTCGCAGCTTCTCGCGAGAGGAAGCCAGCGAGTGGCGCAGCGTGACGTGCGCAGGCAACGATCCAGCTGCCCAGTCGTCAGTCAGTCAGTCCGTCAGGTTCACGGGTATGAACGGCGAAGCGTCCACCCGGCACGCCAGCGTCCACCCGAAGAGAAAGGAGCCGTGTGTACCCGCCAGCTTGTCTTTGGCGGCCTCGCTCGTCGAGTGCAGGCCTCTTCCCTCCCTGTACGATCTGTTCGTCTGCGATTTGCTGGAGGATCTGCGTTTGCAGAAGTTACTGAGTCTTGTCTCTCTTGTTGTTTGTGTTACGGTCCGCGATAACAACGGTCTCTACCTTTTACTGTTCGTGGTTGACGGTCTTTGAAAGACAGTGCCAAAAGGTAGGTGTCCGGAAATAAATGATAAACAAACTCTAGGGTGGTTTGAAATGAACTGTGTAGGGCGCTCATAGCCTTGTAACAGTATCATGTTTTAGAAGAATTTTCACTCGGAACGTTTTACTAAATTTATTGTGAACAGCAGATGTAAACCGTTTATAGTATCCCCCTCCAGTTGCAGAAATGGCACAGTACCATGGTAGATTGATGAATTTTTTTTTAACAATGAATTTCTTTTTCTGGAGCTATATACTTTGCAGAATGTACTAGATTATCAAGGCAGCTTCCAAATAATCCCGTCTCATTCTATCTATACATCTACATACACATCTAACATTTTATACAAGCATTCAGATACAATCACACACATGCTATCACACACATACAATCAAAGTCATTTGTATTTTTCTCTGAACATGTAAACAACTATAAAATTTAAGATTATTCAAATCTTTATTTTTTTAATCAACATATTTTGCCTTTCTTTTGATGCCAGAGTTGTCCGTCTAGTCTCAACATTGACTGTTATAATGTAATTTTTCTGTTAGCTTAATGACAGAAGAATCTTTTTTCACAAAAAAGTTCAACTACACGAAGTTGACCCTAATCACCGTTCCGGGCTTCTACTACTAAACTTGATGTTTGTAAGTTAGGACTCAATTTGTGGTGGCAGGTCACATGCATATTTATACTTGTTTTTGTACATGTATCCGGGTGTGTGTTCGTCTTATGTATTTTCATTCCTGAATGTTTATGTTTTTACTTATGTTTGTATTTATTTTTGTATGTATTTTTGTGCGTGCTTCTTTGCTGATACATACAAATGTCTAAAAGCTAAAACCTTTACTTTCCTCCATGTCCTCGATAAGAAGATATATTTACCAGAAGACATTTTGTCCACCTTGAGCAGTCTTGTTTTCGTGAAACGTTTGGAAAGGCAACTAATCAGAGGGACATGTCCACGCGGTCTGTTGGCCTATGTCTGACCGATTGCCTGTCCATTGCGACACACCGAGTGTCTGGTATTTCGGACAGTTTGGTGTCTGCTGCTTTATTTTTGTTGCCCTCCTGCCGGCTAGCTGGCCGTCCGGTCGGTCTTGTTCTTAGATGATGATGATGATGATGATGATGATGATAACGACGACGACGATGATGATGATGAGGAGGATGAATACAAAATGTATGTACTTAGTGTATAGCATATACTCACACTCCTAAGGAGCTTGCTCCTAACGCTTAAGAACAAGAACGAGACATGGGCAGCACACGAGGGACAGAAGAACAAGAAAAACAACATATGAACGACAGAAGGATAAACAACAATACTGATGTCAAATAAAAGACAAATACAAAAAAAACGTAAAGAGGATCCAAATAACAAGAACTGAGAGTATCGTGATTTCAGGAGGACGAGCAGGGAAGTAGCAATAAGCGAAAAATGGCGGAAGGTGTGAAAAAAGACTAGAGTTGAGGGATATTGGTGATAAGAATAATGCTTCATGAAGAGGTGAAAGAAAAATCATAGTCGCAGGATTCATTATGTGAACGAATTTACTGAACCGGCTACAATATTTTTCAACAGCTTTGGTAAGTACGATAGAAGGTTGACAGTTTTCTCTTTTGAATACAATCAAGAAAAAAATGGCTTTGACTGGCCTCTGCTCGTACTTATAAAAAAGATTATTTTTACGGATATTTAATGAACGTAAAAGATTTAAAGATTAGTAAATGTAAGTTTAATTTACTCTTTGAATTCCTTTATCATGAGTAACGAGTGAGAACGAGCTGCGCTTAGCTGGCATTTCAACACTTTTCTTAAAACTTTCCTATGACTAGATTGTATGTTGCTTATCCTTAGTATAACAGAATAAACTAATTTCCCTTTTTGAAGTCTCTTCAAGAGCTTCGGCACTACATTTTTAGCGTCTGACCGACAGTGTCAAATAAGATTTTTGTCGGAATGATTTTTGGAAGTTCACCGCGATCATGTCAGGAAGACTGACCGATTGTCGGATTTATAGAAGTATTGTGAACTGCTTGAGTCTCAATGAGTTATAAGATAGGTTACAAGTTTTCAATCGCTTTTAGGTAACGGGGGAAAAAAGTCGTCGATGTGGAGTTAGATGCTAGAGACCTCAATTTTCTCAGGGCCAGTTTTTTGTGAGGCTGATTACCATCTTGTAGATGACCTTAATGGCTGGCAAGAGTTCGCCGATGCTACATGTTTTTGCTGCCCTACGACTGGTTCACAAATAATGCTAGGAAGGTAGACAGTTAACGAACAAACGAACGAACAATTCCCATTCACTTTTCTTTCGCTACCCTCCCTTTCTCAACGGTCTGGTACCCATTCCCGACAAGTGGATCGACTGGAGGAAGTCCGCTGGTCTGACAAGTTCGGACACCAAAGCTCTGACCATTTGGTTGTCTGCTTCCCCTTAACCCCCATTCGTACAGTTAATTTATTTTAATTACAAACGCTTACCGTAACTTCGACATATTCAATGTTTTGTCATCATTGTGTGGGCCCTCGTTCCATGTATCTCTTTTATATATTTTTGTATATTTTAATTAGTTTTCAATATACTTCACCTTTACCTCATATAACATTCATTGCTTTTTGTTTGTTTTCTGTAGGAGCAAATAAGATTTACATTATCTAGACATATCAGCTTCCAGCTAGTACGTCTTTAACGCGAAGATTCTTTAAAGAATAGTTAGAACTACACCACGAGTACACAAAAACAAATTGATACCCTCCCCACTTACCGCTCAAGTAAAAATAATGTTTAAATGATTAAATTGGTAGATTCAGTTTTCCAGAGAAAAACTCACATGGTTTAAGGTTTTCTGCTGTAATCACCCTTGACGATTTAATTGTTTATTAAATCATCCTATTAATTTCCAGTCAGCGGTGTAGCAACAGTTAAAAGGAACTTAAATACTATTTTTGGATTACTTTTCACGTGTAACTTTTTCTTGAAACAGTAAACAAAAATCCTTGCCATTTTTTCCAGGTATTACTTGCTCACGACCACCACAGTAGGTAGTCATGCGGACGATGGGTATTGATGAAGTCTGTCCGTCTTTTCGAGATCGGTGTTGTCATCTTATTTATCATCATTCATCTTAGTTAGGTCCATCGCCCTTTGTTAATTAAAACATTCGTCTTTCTACAGTCGAATCTGGTGTTCATTCATCTGCTATGCTGAGCGGCGGGTCCTTCTGGAGGATTCTGGGACTCAACGCAGTCATCTGGTCGGCCTTACCTGGTGCAGGTGAGAGACATAGGTGTACATAGGCTGTGGGTGGTGAAACCGACTCGATTTTGTTAACAGCATTAATGTGAAATTCCTGCATCTTTTAAAATACTATTATATACTGTATTATTTAGAGTCAGTTTTTTGTATTAACGTGAACTTGAATTATAAAATGCATTTTCGAAGCTTTTATTTTAGCCTATTGCGTGGGTCTGTTTTATGTTGTTCTTTTAAATACCAAAAATAATCATCGGATCATTCAATTAAACAAATATTTTTTTCTTTCTTTCTTTCTTTCTTTTTCTTTCTTTCTTTTTTTCTATAGATGGTTTCAGAAAATACAGTATCATAACATATCAGAACATATCAGAATTAGGTTGAGGTCAGATTGACTCGTGGTTGCCACACATTTTCACATGAACATGTATTTCCTTCAAAGAACAGCAGGACATAAATCAGCTTTCAGTGTTGGCGAGCTCCAACGTTCGATGAAAACACTCTCACATTTCTGTACTTTGCCGCTTTTGTTGGCTTGTGGGGACAGACACTTGTCTCCCTGTTATTTCCTTTCAAGACGTCAGGTGCCATTTAATGACGAGATGAAAAGATGTCCTGCTAGCATGTTTTTATTTCTGCACCATTCTCTCTCCAGTCTTGTTTTTCCAAGCCCATCACTTCGGTTATTGGCGAAAGGAGAATAAACCGTTGTGTTTTGATTGTCTGTCTTTGCGCTGTCTGACAGAGGGCACGTGCATGGTGCCACCGGAAGCAAGTCTGAGGTGTTCGGGTGATGCTTACACTCAAATGTTAGGATTCAAAGCCTACTAGCAGAAACAACAGCATTCACTCCCTGGCTTGAAATACGTCTGCCGTTCTGGACCATTGTTTGTCCAATTAGTTTACCTGTCCCAGATGAAACAACTTTCCGGATTCAAGAAAACACTGGCAGTAGTACATCCTGTTTGCTTTTGGGTTCGTTTGTTTTTGTTGGGGGGGGGGGGGGTATTATTGATACTAGCTTTTTCTTGTTTTTTTTTTAGTTTGTCTTTTATTTTTTTATTTGTTTTCGCAGTAGTTGTTTTCTTTGTTTTGTTTTATCAGGGACGAAAATGTTGCCAAAGAAGCAAATAATTCAGACTCTCACGCAATCCCAGTCCTACTGAAGGAATCTCTGGATCAGCATACTAAACTTTAGCATATTGTGGACTAAACTTTATTAGAACAGATCGCTAAGGACATGGCCCGTCAAAGTAAAATGCTCTTTTATGATGCAGAGGTTCATAGCGTCCTAAATCTGTGATGTTTCAAGTTTCTAATTGCAAAAGATTCATGTACTTTTCTATAAAACTGTGCTTGTCTTCACGTCCAGTACACCGGTCTACAACGCCGATATATATATATAAAGGGAGCTGTCTCTCCCCAGTCTTTTGTGTCTGAAAATCAAGCTCACCTTGGCAGGGAGGCTGTGCTGCGCCCCCTCCCCACCATCGCCTCCTGAAAGAGAATCTTTTATCAACAAAAATGTAGGAATAATTATACATTTAGGCTTTTCCTTAACTCCATTTTCTTAACTAAACTTTAAACAATAACCACCTACACCACACTAATCGCAGTGCCCCCTTCCCAAGCGTTAGGCTGACAGGAGGGCGAGAACAAAGAGTTGTAAAGTTGTAAATCCTGGTGTCCAGGTGCTGCCCACACACAGTCCAATAGCCAGCGCCGCTCGCTCCGTGTCCGGTCTAACAGAGTTGTAAACTATATAAGTATATAGCCCAGGGATGCCCAACCTACGGCCCGCGGGCTATATCCGGCCCGCGAAACTTCTGCCCACAGTGCAGGAAATCGGCATGTTAGTAATAAAATAAAAAAAAAAAAAACGAAAAAAAAAAAACGAAAAAAGGGAAGAAGAAGTATTTATCCCCACGTCGGGGCGTTTCCCAATCTTTTTTTCGATGGACGAACATTTCGATTCAGTGCTCCGACTTGGTGTCTCTAGGATGAGGCCGGACATTCAGAAGTTGGTTTCGGGAAAACTACTTCTAATATCCCACTAATTACTACATAATTAATGGTAAGTACAACTTGTTTCTAATAAAAATGGTATCTGCTCTATTTTTTTTCTTTTTTGTATTTTTGCGGTGAAGTGGCCCGCGACACGGCTGTCCGAAATGGATATGGCCCGCAGGCCGAAAAAGGTTGGGCATCCCTGATATAGCCCATAGGTCTTAATACTCATTATCTCTTAATAACCAACATTAAATATTCTCTCAAAAGAACATAACAACAAGCTATCCGTTCATGGTATGGTGTTTTCCTGTAGTACATGTACAAAGAAACTAGCGTGATGGTCGAATTACAAGCAGAAGAAATGTGTTCTGCAAATGTCATTAATGAAAATTATTTTCTTCCGTAACATTATTCATCTTATAAAACAGCAGGATAATTTGTTTTAATTTGTCTAATTTTGACGGTCGTCTTTTGCGTCTTGTGTGTTGACTGTGAGACACATGTCAGATATCTGGAAACTAGATGATAATATTGGGATGAAGACTAAGCATTTTTCCTTTTCCCTCTGTCTTTCTCGCACATTAGAAACTTTTCTTTCTTGTACTTTTCCTTTTAAAACTCTTTTTTTCCTTTTCTACACCTTTCTTGCCACTTCCCTTTCATCTTACTGGTGACCTTTCGACCATTTTTCTCTGAGTTCTTTTATCTTCCTAGAAAGTCCTTGTGTATTGCTTTCAAACTTCAGTTTACATTCACTGCTCTGTCATTCCGTGTCCTCCAATCACGAGTTTTTGTTTACACATGCTCTTGTGCAAGGGTCGTGAAGCCAAAGGAAAATGCGATGAAAAAGAAGAACTGGATGAGAATGAAATCCTTGATAAGACTCACTTTGAAATGCAACTTCACCGCCTTTGTTATCTGTGACAGCCTCTCCTGGAGTTGAGATCAATGTCTCTTTTCACAGTGCTGCTGGGCAGCCAGACGTTGGTTGGCAGAATGTTTCTATCCTCCCCCATTTCCTGTCCCGAGGCCATAAGATGCAGACAAATAAATCACAATCTTCTTCCAGTCCGCGGAAAATTAAAGACAGTGCACAAAACGTATATATAGAAATAATATGTTTTCATCCATATGACAAGTCAGTCCTGTACAAACCGCCAAACAAATTTCTTAAATAATTTGAAAAGGAAATGAAGTGAATGTATATTATTTTTAATAATTCAAATAGTTTAGATAGTAAAAGCTGCTTAAAATTGAACGCATGTATCATATATCATGTCATATAATACTAATTTTCCTGAGAACCAAAATGATAATTAAGAATTAAGAGACTGAGAAAATACCGGAAAGCTTCGAAACAAACAAACAGAGTAGTTAGCGTGGTCCTAAAGTGGGAAACTGAGCTGTAAATCAATGAAGCGAGTATAAATACAGCAATATTCACATCGTCTCTAATCCTAATACTCTGATGCATTGTTTATTATCGTTTTCTTTTATATTTTTTTATTTTGTTATTATTGTTTACGATTCCAGCTTAACATAAATCCATCTTTACTGCTGCGATCGAAAAATTTGCTTGTTATAGAATGGGGCTCATATGGACGGTTTTATTTATGTGTTCCGATACATAAACTTTCTTGTGGATACACAATTTGTATTTATGGGCTAGGATACAAAGTTTAGTTTATAGTCTATTGGTTCAGTAAACAAAATTTGGTTTTGGAGTTGGAAGCACAATTAGGTTTGTGGGCTCAGAGACTCCTATGCACAGTAGCATTTATAACCTGGGATACATAAGTTGAAAATTATTAATTGAATCATGTGATAAATTTCACCTCAGGAGAGGATAGGGAATGTGAACTAGTCCCAACATCTACTGAGGGCAATATTCGTCTTCTCTGTGCTGTTTCTTCACTGGATCTTGAATTCTGGGAACGAAAGTCTGTAACGTATTCATGCAGCGACCTTTCATGTGTTTGCCGGGAACAACAAAACACTTTATAATAAACGATTCCGATCCGGCACCAGGGGGCAACATTCTGTCACTGGTTGTTTCGCCTGCAAACCCATCTCGTTGCAATCGAGAAATGTTTCCAGCCCGAGGTTAATATCTTTGAAGCGTTTTTCGCCATTTTGTAACTCTCTCTCAGCAGGGGAAAGCTAATTTCGCTCCTTTAGGAGGAACAGTATGAAAAGAAAATGATTCTTGATGTTTCCCTGCTAACCCAAGCGTATCGATGGCGATTGGGTTACATGCATGTATGAGTCATAAAATTGTCAGTCGTTCATTTTGTTTTCTTTCCCAGCAATGCAGACAACAGACGGCTCTAGCACAGACTGACTGTATTTGAGATATTTCCTTAAAAGAATCACAACAATGGGTGTCTTTGAGGAATTCGGTGAAGACAAACAGAATTTCTGAGGTAAAGAGCGACACAGGGGGTTGTTGCACAGGTGTTGTCAGGGCAGTTGGCAATGTAGCAAGTGTCTGTCACGTGATGCGGGAACAAACAAACAGGGGTAGGGACATTTTCTGACAACAAGGGCCATTTTGATATTTATAAACATCATTCGCGGGTCCTATAAAATTGTCGACGTAAAAGTTATCCTGCCATAGGTGGTTAAGCTGTAGTTTCCCCACAGTGTATTAATACGTTTGAAACGTGTACAAACCCAGCTTGCCTGGGCACTGGTTGTCCTCCGAGTCACCCACAATCCACCTATTCGGATTTAGGTTGGAAAATACATGCGCAGAAAACTACGGTTTGGTACTTCCGGTTGAGATATTGCTATCGTGTATAATACACAAATGTCGCAAGGTCCTCTGAGTCCTGTCGAAGTTTGCAATGTGTTCCGAATATTTCAAGACATTGGAATGTGGTTCCAGAGATTCTGCAAAGTGGGATGTGTCTCTCGCTAAATCAGTTTCATGAATATAATTGTGAAAACAAATGTATTTTTACTGAGACAGATTAGGTGAGAGAAAATAAGCTCCAAGTGGAAACTTGTATATTTTGTATTTTTCAATAGCAGACGTCAATCTAGATTGCTTTACATGTTTGCTGTTTATTATTTGCTCATATGATCCTTTTCCTGTTTTTTATGCCTTGTATTTAGTTTTTTGCTTTTTATACAGTTGCATCGAATCCCTACAACGATGGTTGCTGTGCAACATCTCGGTACTACAGATCGCACCACACACAAAACTTTAGAATTCCTTACACACTTATTGAAGTTAGTGACGCTGTACATTTTTTTTTTTTTTTTTTTTTTTTTTTTTTTTTTGTCACTAAAATTAGAAAAAGCAAGAAACAACTGCTTGAAATTTGTAAAAAAAAAAAAAAAAAAAAAGAAATTGTTTAGAATTAGAAATCTCATTGAGAAGACAAAGCATAGTGACAAATCCTCTTTTTGGTTCCTGATGCACAATTTTGTGGTTTTGCAGTGAAATAATAATGATAATAAGAAGAGTAGTAGTAGTACAAGTAGTAGTACGTGCATAGCAATGTCAACGATCATTTTTTTTTTATTGTAAGAGCTGACGTGATGGAAGAACGCTACATTTATTAACAGCCGTGATAACATGGACAACTCCAATGAGCAACAGCATTTGTTGACTAGACTTTAAACCCCAACCTCCCTAACCACCCCCTTTACGCACGCACTCTCGCGCACGCACACATGTTTACCCATCGCATGGATGAAGTGTGCCTCTGATATTTACACCTGTCTACTTATCCACACCTGGCTGCCCGCTCATTCAACATGCCTGGCCTGGCGACCACACATTAGCGGTGGTTCGTGACTGCTCCTTTGAGAGAAGGAAGCATCCTGTTACCATGGCGACAGCTAAGTTTAGGACCTCGCGGTGGTTGCGGACTGGCTTGGAAACTGTGGTTCCCGCCGGCCCCGCCGGTCCCCGCCCCACAACCCCCGAGAGGTCGCCGAGCGCATGTGCTAGAGACGCCACTGATGCGGCACTGATGAGTGCTGCGTCAACATTGATGCAATGAGTGATCCAGCAAGCAACTTATTGTAGGCTTCTAGGGTAGGATGGGTGCGTGAGGATGGTGTGGTAAGAACCAGAACTGAGTTTTTTTAGACTCACCAGAATTTGTAAAGAAAAAGTTTTAGAGACCAGCTGAAAAATTATGGCTAAATATAAAGCGCCTTTGATCTAGGTGTCGCGTTTTTTGTTGTTGTTTTTTATTTTTATTTTAGCTTTGTTCTGTAAGAAAGAAGCTAGGAGGAGTGGTGCAGGAGAAAAGGTTGCACTAAGCCAGCCCTTTTGTCCCTTAGTAAATATGTTGTTTGTGCAATGACAAAGAATGGCAGCAGTGGCAGCAAGGCTGTCAAGTGATTAACGTTAATTTTTAAAGAGAACAGACTGGGTTAAAAATCTCCCACGTTTCCTTCTTTCTCTTTCTCTTTCCGACTTGCTAGAATGTATGAAGTCTGAAAAATTGAGGAGGGTGAGGCGAACTGTAAAAGCAGCGACAGTGAAGGCTTGCTGATCATAGGAGTAGTAACAGTACTGATGATGAGGATGAGGATGATGATGATGGTGGTGGTGGTGATGATGATAATGGGTGGTGGTGGTGGTGGTGATGATGATAATGGGTGGTGGTGGTGGTGGTGGTGGTGGACGCCTAGGGTCATAGACCAGAAACTTCACTGCAGTGCAGTCGTCGCCTTTCTTACTTGTTTATGCATTAGGCCGACATTTTTCTCTCGTCGTCTTCCTGTTGAAATCCGATCACGCTCTGGACTGGCAATAACACAGCAGGAAGTTTCATTTTCAAAGGGGGCAGTGGCGAAGACATGACGGAAATTCAAAAGCAGTGGTCTGTGTCAGGTGGGGGAATTTTGTGAGCGTGCAGAGGATGGAAAGCGGGGACCTCAGCGCACTGATCATGCATGAAAACGTTGCTGGTCTCACAAGATCATTCACTGGTCTTTCTGCGTGGCGGAGTGGTGCGCGTGCTGTTTAAAGTGATAGCAGGGTCACGGCAACTTATTCTGAAATGAGCCCCATCGTTTGTCATAGTCTGTCTGTCTGTCTGTCTTCTTTAACTGACCTTTGTTATCAAACAAATAAGCAACAGGACATGTGCAACAATACTTTTCTAGTGCTTGGCAATATCATTCAAATTAATATACATACTGCATGTATTGGGGGAGGGAATGTTTGAATGCATGTATGTATGTGTATATGTTTATGTATAAACGGGGCTGTGTATGTGTATGCACGTGTGCGTGTGTGTCAAATATATATATATCTTTCAAGAGACATATGCTGATTCGTTTATTTTATTGAACTATTCGAATTATTAATCAAATTTAAATGTGGTCCATTTTTTATGCATTGCTTGTATTCTTCTGTGAATTTTTCTGCTAAAGCTTTCTTGACCTCTGATTACCTTTGACCATGATGACTATGCGTTACACGTCCGCAGTGACAAAAGAGTGCCTGAAGAGAGATGTACTGGGACACCGGGAGAACAATGTCTACTCGTGTGACCACCCGGTCTTCACCGAGTGTTGTGAGCACCAAGGTCGCTTCACCTGCTGCGAGCCTGTCGTCGATAAAAGTCTGTAAGTGTGAGGGTCGCACAGGGTCAGAGGTCAGTAGCCGCAGACAAAGAAAGTCAGCAGACAAACCAAAGTTAGAGGATCGAATAATGTCAAACAGTATGAGTGGCAGACGCACCAACTGTCTAAGGGACCACAATGTTAGACAACATTAGAAGCAAAAGTTGTAAGGTTTGAGACTTGCATAATGTTAGAATTAGCGACAGAAGCATCAAAGTCTAAGAGTCGCATAACAGTATTAACGGCGCGCGCACCTGGACATTTGGGTCATCAGCGATGAGTACGACTGTTTGCGTCACCATGTGTGTGTGTGTGCGCATGCCTGCTGGTGTTTCCGTGAGCGCATGCGTGCGTTCCCAATGGAGGTTGTCAAGAACACCAGGGGGGCGTTTGCACAGTCACGCTAGCTGCATTCTAAGCAGCTAAAATGCTTGTGAAGCAGAAACATTCTTTCATCTTCAGTCATTTTTCAGTTTGTTCAAGCGCCACAAACAAGCCACTGCTAATGACGGACCTCTGTAGATGCGTGTGTGTGTGCGCGCGCGCGCGTGACTGCGATGCAGCAAGACTGAGGGTCGATGGGTGTACGGGTGGACGATACCATCACTGACAGAAACCCGAGTGTGCAGGCGTTAAGATGGCCATCGGCAGATTTGCTGAGGTTCCCATTGGCGTAGAGGCGTCAAATGCGAAACCCAAGCCAGTGCACCGTGCGGACGTCAGGACGCCATTCAGCGACGGACGACAGACTATCGCTGATCAAACTTGAAGTCGAGTGTTAGTCGAGTGTTTGATCAGGAGAGTCCTGACTTGATGGTAACTTAAAACACTGACCTTTTGATCCAGTCAGAATCTTACTAACCGAAACGCGACGCTTGGTGAAAACCGGAAGCGCAATCGACCTATTTCTTTAAACATTCAGCGCATGCGTAGTACATATTTCCGGGAGTCGAAAGTGGAACGATGGTGGTGTGAGGAAATTACTAACCAATAAGATTTTGCTTAGTGTTACTACGAGAAATAAGTGTAAAAGATTGCATTTGTGTTATTATTTGCCGCACCTTTGATTTTAAATAGGTAGGCAGTGGTAAGGGTAATATTTTCTGTTTCACGGCGTGAAAACTCAGAAGCGAAAGAAGATTGTGGTTGCATGCGGTACGATCACATGCAACTAAGGATTATTTGGTCGACATTTCGTGTAGAGATATAAGACAAATGACCAGTCTTCAGTTAACTATATAGCAACAGGTCATCTTAGGTATGAAAGGTCGGGGAAAACATTGGTGACCGCGACGAGCACAACAGCACCAACTTGAACATCGTTGCCAGGCTTGAAAAAAGTCGCGACAAAAATTGTCATAGGATTAGACATCATAATAACAGTACGTGCAGAGTCATGTAAGTTTTAAATTTTACGCTATATGTACGTACACAAGATGTATACATTTTGTTCTTATAGAAAATTTTAGAACTTATCGTAATGTGTTTTCCAAATCATCAAAAGCTGGGTATTTTTTTTTTTTCGTTTAACGATACAAAAATAGTTGCATTGTCTTTTACCGACACCTCCTCCTCGCACGCTTATTTTGTTAAGAGACAAGAAACAAAGACAGGTAAAATGGAGTGAACAAAAGAAGAAAAAGGACAAAACGTTGAAAGAAGGATTTCGCGTCAGGGCCAGTTTCCTCAATGTGCAAATACAAGGCACGATTGCTACAAAATTGCTATCAGAAGATTGACTTCAGGATCCCAGAACTTTCTCGGGACTTTCTGAACAACAATCCAGCGTCCATCTAATAAATTAAACAGTCGTTTTATGCCTTTTGCAAATCACAAGCATTTTAATGACAAAGTTTTGAAAACGAAAACTTTCCAAAGTGCAATTCAAATACAAGAAAGAAGTTAATCCTCGTGTTTGGATTTTTTTCTTTCTTTGATCATTCATTTTAAAAAAGTCTGTCAAAGTTTCAAGAGAGGAATTTTTTTTAAAATGTAGGCCTGTCGCACGAATGTACTTAAAGCTAGCGAGAGAAAAAAACACAAAAAACTGTTGTTCACGGTTGTGCTCTGGATTAATATTTGACATCACGCATCTCGTCCTTCCGGTTGCAGGCGGGAGCCTTCAAGTGATCACGTGAAGAGCGCTTTCATCTCTGAAACTAGGAAACGTTCTCCTGGCTCGCACCAGACGTCACCAGAGAAACATGACGACTGGTGACGTAGGTGCACAGGAGTGCACCCATGTTGCGAACGTCTGCTTGTTTCTTTGTTTATTTCGGGGTGTTTGTTTTATTTGTTTTATTTTTTGTTTATTACTTTCGTTCTTTCTTTTTTTTTTTTTCTTTTTCTTTTTTATTTTTGAAGGGGTGTATGCATGCTTAACAACTGCATTTCAAATATTTGTAAGCTTTTTTCCTTCAGCTAGCGGTTTACCGTCCGTCCCTCTTGATATAATGTATGTAGGCGTCTGTTCCCAGCTTGTGTCTTACAGACCGGCCTCGCTAATGCCTCATGATTTGCGTATTCTGTGTTTTGTGTATTGTCATAATGTATGTATTATGTATTGTAGCGTATTGATTCCCAGGCAGGTTTTTGTTCTCAGCCTTGTTCCTCGACGAACAAAGACCTTAGAAGGCATTGATGGTGTAAGAACATGAGTCGAACACCCAGCGAGGCGATTTATACTCACTTCATCTCTCGCGTGTCGATGTCTCTTCAACCTTTCACCACAACGGACTGCCAAAAAAACTAATAATAATGTCTATAGGGCTTCGACTTTTTTTCCTAGGTTACAAGGCTCGATTGATTGTTTTGTAAGTCTGTGTGCTTTCGTGCGTGCGCGCGCGCGCGCGTGTGTGTGTGTGTGCGTATGCGCCGAAAGAACGACCACGCAGGAGTTCAGAAATTAGACCGAGATGACAGCGAAGGTAAACTTCTATTGTAACAGGCGTCCACGCTTCAGTTCCTTACTTCCTCATCCCGTTTCTATGACAAAAACAAAGACGATGGCCGTTTTCTTATTGGTCATTATGTGCGTCATCAAAACTTCAATAATTAAAAAAAAACATTTTAGTATCACGATCACCCAAACAATAATTCATGGCACCGAAACAGCTACTCATCAACAAATAAAGTTATCAAGCGATCACGTGATCCACATCTTCTGTGTAGGAAAGAGCAGTTGCAGCTCTGGGGGATGATCGCTGCCATGCTGGTGGTCGGCGCCATGATTTACACGTGTGTGGTCAGGGATGGCTCGGTCTTCGAGGCCGAGACACTGAAAGAGGCCGTGCGCAAAAAACTGCGGATAAGGTAAGATGGTATTCAGGTATGAAGTGTCGCATGCCACCAAGGGGATAAGGTGGTTCATCCGAGGGTATCACATAAGATGGCTGACACATGTGGATAGAGAATGAGCTTGTTTCTGACACATGGTGTCCGACCATGAGGGGTCATTCTTACATAACGGAGAGAACTTTACAGAGCGCTTTAAATGAAAGAAAATATCTTGATGTCGGTTGCTCATCGAAGTTGCTCGGGAAATCACTGAAATCACTGAAATCATCTTATTCATGTGCATTGCCATTCTACGCAAACACACACACACCATAAAATCCAACTATGAACGCGCCCGAGGATAAACGCCTACACATTCACTGACACAAGAACAAGAGGCAGATCAACAGCCTTAAATACAAGACACACAATGAGCAGCATTCACTCAAAGGATGCCACAAAAACGCTGCATCAAAAGTATAGCAAATAATACACCTGTACTTTTTAAACGTGCTCAACGCCATTTTCAGGAATCCCACGGAGGACCAGAAACCCCTTGTGAACACAAGCCCGCTGCCGGAGTTACAGCCAAGCCCCGGGTACCAGTGGAAAGCAACGAGTTTCTGAAGATGCGCATCAGCCTATGTATCAGGACAGAGTGTAAACACCAGCGGAAGTCGTAAACGGAAGTCAACTTGAAAGAATTAAAAAAAATGCGCGGATGGACCAAACACTGACCAGTGCATCTGCTTTTGGAAGAAGCTCCAAATTAATGATAAAACTAATTATTTTGATGATATTTTAAAATTAATTATCTGCTTCATTCATTCTATATTCTTCTTTGGCATTTTTCTCTTTCTCGCTGACTTTTTGTGAGATGTTTTTCAATGCACACATTCCTTCTTTCCACGTTAAGGCCCTCTCTCTCTTTCACACAAACACACAAACAAACACATGCACACCCAAGCACGCACACCCAAGCACGCACACCCAAGCACGCCCCTCGCCGTGATATAGCCCTAGTTGTCGGCACGGCATAAAACACACACGCGCGCGCGCGCGCCCGCACGCACACACACACACACACAAACGCACACATGTGGATGCACTACACGTTTATGTCAAACTCAAGCATCCACAGGTCAGAGGTGAATGTCAGAAAGCATGACACATTCTTGTGTCAATTCCTATTCAAGTCAAATGCTGTGACACTAATTCTTTTGGATTTCGAGATAAGAAGCATCGCTTCCACATGTCTACTGATGTATATATTTATCATTATCTCCCCACCAACGCCCCCTGTTGTCTTTCATATTCAGAAATTTTCTCCTGAAATCAGATTACCACAGGGGGACCTCTGTGACCTTTCTATAACCTTTAATGCTCCTGTGATACTTCAGTCTTACCAGACATTGACCGATCGGTGGGCTTTAACAACAGAGGACTTTCATTATACGCTCTTTGTGGTGAAGAATTCTTTGATCACAAAATTGAATTTTTTCAGGCGTTAGCATGCGTGTGTGCGTTTGAGAGTTTCTGTGCATTAAGGAATCTGTGGAAGAATTCTGAATATTTCTGTGTACTCGCCTTTCAAACTGTTTACCTGTGACAATAAATAATATTATACCTGTGCCACGATGTCAAAGCAGGAATATGAAATTACTATTGTTAACAATGATTCAACGCAGAAAAAGGAAGCTAACCAAAATTATTCTATTTTCGTTTTTTTATTCTGTCATTTTACAAGTAACGTAAATTCTAAATAAACAGTACAAAACGTTTATTATTTCTTATTGTGGTTTGACTTTGTTGGGTGGATATTGACGTGTGTTTACTGGTATTTCGTTCCACATCCTTCCGTAAACATCAATTTAACAACGCAATCTGTAACAAATGTCTATGAATTCGTTTTCTCTGATTTTTTCTCAAATTATGCACACGTATCTTTGCTCTTTCTGAAGGCACGTTTGAAAGCTTGTCAAAAGAGAACAACCATTTTATCTGGTTTTGGCGCTGGAAACATTTTTGATAAATTTCTTGCAGCGATCAATTATACGTTAGCAGAACTGTATAATGTCCACAAAAAAAAAAACTGTAACTTTGCTGAAGACTTTTTACAGTTTTTATTGTTTATAGTTTCAGAGTCTTAAAAAGTAAATTTGTAGTAAAAATGTTTCCCAGCAGAGCTTAGTGTCGGGGATAAACCTTCTTGTGTCGTGTAAACAATCACTATAGCTCTGTGTGCAGGGAACACACTCGCGAGCCAGGTTCAGGGGAACAAACTCACTCTCCTTACAGTTTTGCAGAGTTACGTCCCATATTCATCCATGGCTAGTTCTCTGTTTATAGTAAGAGGTGTGTTGCTCGGTTGGTATTTTACGCCGATTCAGCAGCTGGCTATATTAAATGACAGACTTGCATGCCTTTAGGAGCGATATTCACAGAATAACTGAGCGTGCCGGAGAAGAGATCTCATTTTTAACTCAGAATGTTTTCGAGCCTGGACACCGACCTGAAGAGCTTTCTCTTTTAGCGTCTCCAAGAACAAGCAGCCGCACTTGTTTTTTCCCCTAGGGCGCAGCATGATTTACAGAACTCATTTATTGTCGGTGAACCTGATGGTTTTGATCTTTGTTCTCTTTGTTCTAAATACCGACGAGACCTAATCTTGCGAAGTCCTGACCAGACCTATAAGAAGAGAGTAATCTGTTCCATTAAAACCTGTTATTGCGAGTCCGAGTTACTTTTGTTTTTGAACATTAACTTCATCAAGAAAAAGCCAAGTGGGTGAACATGCATATTTGTGGGATATGTGGATGTAAAATCAAAAGTTTACTTTAAGAAAGTTTAGCTATTGTTAGCACATAACACTTTCAGAATGCTAGCTCATGATCATAACACCACGAGTAACAATATGCTGGAATAGTGTTTTTTGTTATTAATTCCTGAGTTACTTGCTTGCGCATACATATTGCATTACTTCAACAAAATGCTGTAATTTTGGTAGAGACCCATCAGTCAGCCCGTCAGTGACCATTTCCTCTTTAGTCTTGAAAGATCAGTAAACAATTCGTAGGAGAAACTAACAAAACAAATGTAACATTAGTAATACTATGTGGACTGTAAGGCATGTAATTCTTCTCAATGGAAAAATAAGTTATTACCGAAATTTGTTTTCCGCCCAAGAAAGAAATGGAGAAGGATTCATAGTCAAAGCCTGTTAACATTTTGAAGTTCTGACTAAGAAAGGTGTCAGAGTTGACAGGCAGATCGGGGTCAAGCAGCCTACCTAAAGATCTACACTATACGATACCAGTCTTATGTTAATCAATGTTGATTCGTTCAAAACACTTAGCAAGTGTGTGTGGCACGTCTCTTCATATGCGCATCTGTACTCTGGGTGTCCCCTCATGCATGCGTGTCCTATCACTAAATTCTAGGAGGGGAAACAAAGTTGCTTTGCTTTCTGTTGCTGGTATTACCTCTCCCGAGTCTATGATCGATATCCAAGAGTATTACCTACCCTAAGGCTGTGATTGATTCCAAGAGTATTACGTCCCTGAGAATACGATTGATATTCAAGAGTATTACCTACCCTAAGGCTGTGATTGATTCCAAGAGTATTACTTCCCTGAGACTACGACTGATGTCCAAGCAGGCTGGTCAAAAAGTGCTATCTCTACTTAGGTTATGATTGATATTCCTAGCATCGCTTCCTATTCCTTTTCAATAAAATAGTTCCACATCACCTGTGGAAACACGTATGTAAGGTCCTTGTGTAATCACTCCCATTAAGTTTGTGTAATAACATTACATTAATCAATGTGACCTTTAAATGACCCACAAACCAGATTGATTGACATTGTTCACTCCTTTTACTGATGGTGCAGTGCCTGATGATGGTGGTGACCGCGCTCATTTCATTTCCAGGTTTTTTCACGCCCACTCTATTTTCAATGATATCGTGCGTATAAACGTTGTTCAGGCGTTAACAATTATAAGAATGCCGATATCAATACTACCTCTCAGCGTTTCTTTGCTGTGATACAACTAGGCATTGTCATGACAACGCCAGTTTATGTGTTGATGGTTTGGTCGACATTAAAACACGCTACCAGCCCTCACAGTGTACTGTTTCAAGAAAAACTTCATTTGCAATAAAAGGATTTAATACACACACGGGCATTCAGTCCTAAAGATTTTATGAAGCAGCATTTATTCTTCCTTTTAATTACAGGGATCATGTCAGAAAGTTTTATCTGTTTAAATTCTTTGACATCCCAGAGTTTTTCTTCCAGCGTAGCTCCTGAAGCTCCAGTTCTGTCTTTGTCTGTGTGGCTGGCAGAACTGCAGGACATGCTCGAGTTCTGTGGAACCGTCTTTCATGAGCAGTCTTCCGTTTATAACAGCTTCGCTTTGTGTGCATAAACTGCTTCCAGAATTACAGCAAAATGTTCGTTAATAAATATGGACAAAGCTATCTCAAAATAATTCTATTACAAGAAAGAATCCCTTCAGAAACATGTAAATGTGCAGAGTACCGTTTTGCGTCCTGCCCTACAATTTCACCATGATGTGATTGCTAGATCAAAAGATATATATATAGTAGCAATTGCAAAGAACTGCAAAACCTCACCAACAAAGTGACAGACAGTTCAAGTGCATATGGAATGGAGACCAGCACTGAAAAGAGCAAAGTTATGATCAATGGCTGCGGCAAAACAAAGATCAACATGAACGAGGTACAGCTCGAAGAGGTAAACAGCTTCAAATACTTGGGAGCCACCCTCTCTAAGGACGTCAGCTCCACGCCAGATATCCGCATCAGGATCACAGCAACAACGGCGGCACTGTCTAGACTAGACAGGGTCTGGCATAGCCATAAGATAAGCTTCACTACCAAGTACAAGCTGCACTAATCCCTGGTAGTGTCGATCCTGCTCTAAGGACGTGACACGTGGACTCTGGTCGCCGAAACGGAAAGAAGAATCCAGGCATTCGAGAACAAGTGCCTGAGATAGCTAGTCCGGATCTCATTCAGAGAACATAGAACCAGCGACTCTGTACGAAACAAGATTGTCACTCTCGTAGGACACCAGGAACCTCTACTCTAACTGGTCTTCTTTGGTCATGTGACCCGGCATGGTACTTTGTCGTAGACTATCCTTCAAGGATACCTTTGAGGGTTGTCGACACTGCGGTGGCCAAAGAAAGAAAGAAAGAACTGACTTACGAACGCCAAAGACTGGACTGGTCGTCCTGTATAAGACCTGCTGACTATTGCCCACAATAGGCAAGAGTGGTGACCCTGTCAGCTCCCGTGTCTATCCATGTGATCCCCACCCCACCCCCAACGACAGGTGCCGGTCAAGGGACGAGTGACTGACTGATTGATAGCACAAAAAAAGTTACATTTTAATTACAATTTTTCTATTCCCCTCTCTCTCTCTCCCTCTCTCTCACACACACACACAAAAGAAAGAGGTGAAATATAATTGCTTTCCGAACATCAAGAGGAGTCTGTATATCAAATAAGTACCTAACATATATTATTCAAACTCAAATGTCAGCTAATTGTTGTTGTTTTAAACTAGTTGTTTATTAAAAGTTTTTACAATTATTAAATGGGTTTGTGGTTGTGCTAATGAATAAGGGGGGATTAGTGTTTTGCACCGAGCCAGCAACTAAGGCTATATCACGGCAAGGAAGCCAGCCCTGTAAACAGATGTCACGTGCAAAGAAAGAACAGCGTACCCGAGAAGAGAGCTGAACCTAGGACAGCCAACCTTCACCTTCAGACCATGCCGGACTATTTCAAGCATTAAAAAGGCTAAGTCAAGCTTCGATTTCGTGGTATTGTTTTGTTTCGGCTATCTACAAGGAAAGAATGCAATAAGCTAAGCCATGCACATAACGGTAGACCCACATTTCCTGTTTGCGCACGGCGATAAGAAAACTGCTGAAAGCTGATTGGATGTTGCCACAGGACACTGATCTAAGCGAAAGACCATCATTGGCAATGACAATAACGAGAACTCGCACAGCAGTCACGTAATTTAAATACGCACAGAAGCCCATTTGAGCTACCTGTGTTTACAGATGGCAACCGCACGGCTTCCTTAAAATGTACAAGGGAGACCACTCGGGGCCAACGCCTTGCGATTCCCGGCATGCTCGGCGAGTGATGTTTGATTGCGGGCATTGATCTTCGTTCTCCACTTCTGCACCTTCCGCAGCCCAGTCCTCTATACATGCCGGCTGCGTCACACAGGTGTGCCTAACGCACTTACCGTAGTTCTCTTGCACCTACGATTTTAAATTGTCCATCGCTTCTGGTGTGACTAATACACTATGTACATCTCATCGGGTGATTGCAGGATTTTGTAAGAAAATTCAGCGCTTCAAGAAAACAATTATAGTGCAACTTCATGTCAAACTTTACTTTTATATTTTCATTGTTTAATGAACATCGATATATTTATTTTTAACGAAACTGTTTAAAGCAGAGTTTAAATATGGTTGAATTGTTCTGCATGCTAACAACTTTTAAACTATCTGGCCAGAAAAGCGATGAAAATGTGAGGTAAGAAAATGTAAAGTTCGATCCCGTTATTCTGGTATTTGTTTATCTCTGTAGTAAGTGGTTGTGGTTTCCGTCACAGTGAATTGTCTTTTCGATGAGCAAGGACTTACATCCTGGGACAAAGTAATCAATCAAAGCTGGAAGGCAGTCTGACAAGAGTCCGGGGACTAAATTAAGTCCCGCAGTCTAGCTGTAGACACAGCTCTCCACACAATGTGTGGACGGTACGAGTTCATCCTAGGTGTGACAACTGCCCATCTCTCAGCCGTCCTACTGTTGCTGGCAAATGGCGCCCTTGCATCCAGAACTCCGCTGTACATCGGAGGTTTTTTCCCCAAATCTGGCACTTCCTGGACGCTGGCTAATGAAACAATACCTGCGATCGAGTTGGCTTTTGAACTTATAAACAACGATTCCGACATCTTGCCCGGCTATGAGCTGATTTTGAGTACCTACGACTCAGAGGTAGGCTTTTTTTCTTGTTCTGTTTGCTTGGTTCCTTTCTTGTTTCGAGTTTTAAGTTGGTCTTCACTTCTGTCTAAACGCTGATTTGACACGTAAGAAAGTAACATAACTCACCTGTTTATACATTTCGTGTTTAGACACCAGACAGCTTAGATATTTGCTCACTGGACTTGTGATCTTGCGCACCATTCTCGTGGAGTGATCTGTGCATCTTTGAATGTGACTATGCTGACTCTAGCCCCTGCGATGTACGTTGATTCAATGTCCGCCTATCATGATACAGAAACAAAAATGTTATGGTTTGAGATTTATGACGATGACATTTTTTAAATCGGACTTGAATTCTCAGTATTGCATGATTTCTTTCCTGACAATGTTCTTAAAATATGTATTGTCCGAACAATTCCTGCTTAGAAAACATTATTTCGCAGGAAAGCAAACAGCATACGATTTTTTTGAATACCATGAAATAATGCCTGTAACAAAATATTTAATCAAGCCTCCGTCGTTAGGAATTGTGTCTACAAAACACAATGGGCAAATTCAGTGTTAAAATCAGCCAAAATAACAACATACAGCATAAGGATGAACAAAATTCTACATCAAGAGATTTTTACAAGTTTTTAAATAATAAATAGATACACAAATTAACACTACTCCTGACACTTTAATTAATTTAATATAAATAAATTTTATTGAGATATTTAGGTGAACAATTGCAGCTGTAGAACTCTATTTTTTACCAGAACGAAGAAAGTGCTGACTATGTGTTGGATTATAAAATCGGCATCGGCCGTTGTTTTCAACACCAAATACCATTTTTCTACCTGTAAAGAGGAGAAAGCTACTTGCAGCGGTTTTTCTGATGAGAATGCTAACATTCAAATGGCTGTGGAATGACTTGGTGTGGACATCAAGAGTTTACCTAGAAAACATGACATATTAGTAGGCAGTTTAGCCTCATATTCCTCCACCAAGCTGGACAATTTTTCAAATGGTAATGTTTCCCGGGTTGACTTTTCGAAGCCGGTTTGCAGTTTGGATGTGAATGCCAAAAGATTGTCCTGAAATAGTATGATGAATACCTTTCTTCTCTGAAGTTTAAGTTCAGTTTATTTAGCTTGACTAGAATTTCTGCTAAGTAAGCAAGTATTCTTTTCCAAGTTTCATCTTTGAAGTAAGCCAGAAGGTTATGCTTCCCTTGAACTTCCAGGAACAACTGGATTTCATCTCTCAATTAAAAGACGCGATTGACATTTTCTTTCCACAACCAGCTTACAGAAGAGTAGTGAAGAACTTCATGATCAGAATCCGCGTCCTTACAGAATTCTTTAAAAAGTCGGCTCACGGCTTCAGAACTACATTACACAGACCACATCGTGGCTTTTCTATGAATTTGCTGATCAAGGTGGTAAAGCAAAATTTCAGATAGTCTTCCGAATATTTACGTTTCTTTTCCACGGGTACTAATTTCTCTAGCACTGTCAAATACTTTAACTTCGAAAGTAGTTTTTTCCTCACTTTAAAACCGAAACTTTAAGAGCAATTAAACAAATGTCTTTTAGGGTCCATTCAGCCGACATCAACACATAGGTCAATCGGTACACAACTGCCAGTGAGGTTCAGTAAGAACTTGAAGGACAATTTACGCTGTTCTGCAAATAATAATTGTTGTTTCAATAATTTTGATTCTTACAATGATTATGATTGACGTTTGAAGTAAATTAAAAACATCGTTGAAACTTAAGGTTTAACGACATTTATCTTAAAACTTTCAAGTAATTATTGCAAACCTCCTGGCGACCCTCCTTTCTCGAGAAACCCTTTGCGACCTGGGAACCACCGCCCCTAGACCCTCGAGGGTCCCACCCCCCTTTTTTAAATATCACTTTAGTCAGGAAATGTGTGTGTGTGTGGGGGGGGGGGGGGCAAAGTACGGCAAGCGGACTTTTTTTGGACCGACATGTCTAGCAAAATGCGAATCGTACTTGTGTTCATAACTTCTTTTATTTAACTCAGGTAAATTTTATTAAAATTTTATTTATCAAATAGGGCTTGGCGTTAGGAATCAGCAGTCGGTACCATTATAGCAACAATGATAAATCAATCTTCTGACATGTCTGACAGTCATGAGAGAACAATTGCTTTCAAATAATGGCGGCAACATAATAACTGTTTTATTTCAACATCATCTGACCCCTGGTGTTTAGCCCCCTTCCTCTCCCCACCCCACACCGCCACTACCCCCCGCAAGACTGGATCCTAGTCATGTTCAGTAGTTCACTGTCAGTTTCTGGAAAAGGTTGCAGTTTTCGTGCAGTTAGTACCGTTCAAGGTGCTGGTTGGCAAGAATAAAAAGATATGTAGATAGGGAGTATCGACTATTCAACAAGTGGATATGGTATTTTTTCACTGATGATTGGGTTAAAAATTTGCCGGGAAAGCATTACAGTTTTCAAAACACATAATCTGAAGTGACTTTTTGTTACCAAACATCCAGGGTATTGCAGTGAACTTTCTGAAGAGTCAACAACAATTAGTGGACCTCAAGGAACAGTAAAACATTAAGACATTTTTACTAAACAGTGTAAAACCCAGCAAGCAGCAACATAACCAAGCTTTGTTGTGATTTTATTACGCCGAATAGACGATATTGAAACAGTGTTGCTGGAAAAGTTGATGCATAGGTGTGAGAAGTTTGACTGGTATTCTCTCGCGCCGAATGATAGTACAGATGCAAGGCTGATTATTTTATCGTGGCGTGAATGATGACTTCGATATAACCCACGAACTGCTTTCCGTGGAGTCAACGAAAGACACTACAATAGGCGAATATTTGCTTATGAAAGTGAATGGATGCACTTAGAAGCATGGACTTCCTTAGGGAAAATTGGGACTTGTCACTAGTGGATCTCCAGATTTAACTGGCAGGAATATTGCTCTTTTGGCCACAATTCAGCAAACCGTTCATGAACTATATCTAAACCACGAAGTTACCTTTCTTCACTGCATTATACACCAAGAAGTGCTGTGCAAACATGTTATTACATATAAGCCCTGTTGTCAATACTGTGATGAAAATCGTGAACTTTATTAGGGCTCAACCATCGATAATTTATGTCGTTGTTGAAGGATGGTAAAGTCGATCGCAAAGATGTTCCCTACCACACAAATGTCCGGTGGCTAAGTTTGGGGAAAGTTTGAGAACTCCGAAAAGAAATAGTTCTGTTTTTAGAAATAAGGGAATAGACAAACTTTTTCTCCGAATTTTGATGTCTTCAACCTTTCTTATTGACATAATGGACCATTTGAACAAACTCAATGTGAGCATTCTTCTTTATAAATTATATTTCGCCGGGGACTCATTTTAACAGAAACTTGATGTCCTTTTAACCCAATAGCTACCCAAGAGGTACATTTTCCACCAGTCTATTGCCTACGGTCGACATCTAGCCTAGAGATACTTTTACCTCAAGTACATGGCTGCGGCCACTTATTTGCAAACATCATTCGATGGAGGAGGCATAAAAAATAAATAACTGCCACGCTCATGTTTGCTGTAATCGCATGGCAACAGTGAAGCAGATGCGAGCAAATAACCGTTTACTGTGTTTAATCCACTAATTGCATTATTTTATTTATTATTTATTATCCAACTATTTCCTTGAATCTTCTGGGCGCATAATTTATTTCGACAAACAAGAAAGCAGAAAAATCGTTTTACTGCCTGACATAGTTGTTTACGACAGTAAACTCTTGCATAAATTGTGGCAGTTTTGGTGCAAAATGTCAAAGGTTTGTTTTGCTGCCTGAGTCATTTACTTATTTTTACCGTTGGAAAGGTATTATAAAAGTGCACTTCCTTAAAATAAACTCTGAGGAATCTCTCTGTCACCTCTCTCTCTCTAAAGAGGCTTCTGTAGTGACTTAGCTATTTTCCTTTAAGAGAACAAAATTAATCTATTTCTGAAATTGTTCAAAAACCGGACATATTTGAGTCGTTTGAAATGCGCAGAGAATTTCTGATTAATAGAATTACTTCTTATCTCTACCAAATCACTTCTGTATTTCCTTTTGAGTATGTTAGTGGAATACTTGTCTCAAAACCTGTAATCACTTGCTGGGATATTCTTTTTACTACTAGAAAAGCAGATTATCTCGGAGGAATGAGATGTGCGCAGGTCAGCGCAAGTTGTTCCCGAGTACAACACATCAAGTTCTCTTGACGTGGGGTTCCAACCCAGCTTTTGTAATCGGTGCTTCTTTCGTCTTTTGACATTTAGGTCGATTTGTTCTTGCCTGGGTCGATCTGGTCTTGACAGGGGGGCGAGTCTTTGGGGCGAGGTCAAAACAGCTGAGTCGATTCGTCCTGAAAGCACCATGTCAACTAGCGGAGGGAAATAGGAATAAAATTTAAACTCTTCGTTAGCGAGAGTTCCACAGTAAAAGCGCTGTCTTAATCTACAAACCTTTGACTAAGCTTGACAAAGTATCACATAAATATGTATTAAACATATTTTATATAAACTATTTGCCCAGCTTAGTCACAGAGTATATCTAAAGACCCTTCTTACCCTAACAAATAAAATTATGAAAACTTTTGTCAAACATTACTTAAAATTTGTTCATATTTGTAAAATTAATAATTATTACAGAAATGAGGCGCACTGTACGAATATTTTCGGTGTCGCTGAATACTCCCTCACTTCTTTGCTTACTTCATCATCGAAAGTTGTGTTGTTGATGTTTTGGGTAATCAGGCAGTGTCTGCTTTGTATTCAGAACAGCCCTTCAGTCGCGATGCGGCGGTTTTACGACATGGTCAGCGTGGAACCCACCAAAATCTTCATGCTTGGCCCTTCTGTATCTCGTGTAGCCATCCACGTTTCAATCGCAGCATCCAGCTGGAATATTGTTCAGGTAAACACAAACACCTACATCAGCCCCCACCCACCCAAAAAAAGGGGACTGATGCTCGAGTCGCAGTCACTGATAGAAAACTAATGAATAGACCTAGGTTAGTTCTACTTGAAGTGAACTAGAAGTTGTGTTGAAACATGAATGATGATTCTGTCTCAGTACAGTAAAGCCTGCTTTGACCTCACAACTGTGTCTCTTCGCTAGGTTTCCTTCTCTACCCGATCTTCTGAGTTGGAGAACCGGAATCTATATCCGTTTTTCTTTCGCACCATACCATCCGACGCCATGCTGAACAAAGCACGCCTTCAGCTGCTACAACATTTTGGCTGGTCACGTGTCGCTATCATCTATGAAGAGGTCGACGGAAACTTGTTCTATTCGGTAATCTTTGCTTCCAGCTGTAAATGTTGGACTAAACTAAACCACTGGAGTTTTGTTTTAATTTCTTGTATAGTATAAAAATTGTGATCGTTCTCAGGATAACCTTGTCAGCTCAGCCAGTAACAAAAATACCTCAGCTAGCAACAATAATGAAGGCACTCCCCTGGTGTTGTTGAGAAGTGAGGAACTGGAAAAAGAAACTTAATGCGGCGCCAGTTTTTGTTTGTTTGTTTGTTTGTTTGTTTGTTTGTTTGTTTGTTTGTTTGCTTGTTTTGTTTTGTTTTGTGGTTTTTTTTTTTGAGAGGTGAGGGTTTTGAGTATCTATCGCTTCACTTTCCCTTTCTTTCTTTTCCCAACCCCAGCCAGGGTAGGTAAGAGGCTGGGTAAACGTGCTGTGTGATTATGAGCCCAGTATGGTTATCCTAGGATGTTTGTCCTTTCACTCTGTAAAGAATTAACTCACTTTCGCAGCAGCTAAAGATCTCATTCCTCGATTAAACTCACAAAAAATCCTTTGTTACCTCATCTACAAATTATTACAGAAATACAAAAATTCTTGACATTAAGAACACTAATAACGACGAGCTGTGACACAAAACAAATTCACTCTGGAGATCAAAACGAACAAGAAAGTTCTGGACTTTTTGAAGCATGTGAGTTAATTATTGTGGACAACCAGTAAGAAGAAAGTTGCAGTAGTGTCTAAGTTGGACAGAACTAAAGATCAAATGAGAACCTTGATCTTCTGGACAGAATATGGCGATTGGAGCTTGCGGAGATTGTAGTTAACAGTACGACAGAGATCCGAGACCTGATTGTCTTGAACCATGAAACCAAAGTTTTGTGGTAAAACTACAAAGGGAATATCAGCATCGCCAAACCAAACTAAAAGAAACAGATAACGTTGAACTCTCACAGTCCTCTTTCAAAATTAAGGGTTCTGTTTCATCTTCATATAGCTTTTATATACTTGTAATGTGTGCTATGCAAAATTGTTCAATGTTTTAAAATAATGTTTTTAATTTAAACTGTTTCATTTTAACCATTATGCTTTAACATGTCATACTCACCAAAATAAAAATCAAGATATCTACCATTGGTCAATGAGCACCCTGTCTCATTAAAATCACTATATGTCCCATTATGACACGTGTTTGATACTGGATATCCGAGGTCAAACATACGAACAAATGCATTACTCAGATGGCGCAATGCCATGAGCCTTAACCAATTTTAACCGATGCAAAAAACAAAATATCCAAACTATCGTAAACGCATAAATGCTGGTTGCCTAGTGTCTCACCACAAAAGTGTATGGTGCGTCCTGATTAGTATGAACTGAAATAATTGTGCAAGAGGATAATGTACATCCAGCCTTGTCTTGCATGCAGAGTATGGATGACCTCCGACTCAAGATGATTGATGACGGGATAGACATCGTCACCTTTGAAAGACTGAGCACCGACGTGGCTTTCACAGTTCAAAGGTTGAAGGCAAGTCGGTAATATATACTTCCTGCTTTAGGCGTGCCAACATTTGCACGTACACTAGTTACAGTGCCTTGTGATGGCGCGGAAACTCTTTACATGTAACTTTTCCACAGAAAGAAGCTGCTACCTTTTACCAACAAGTACTTTTTTTTACACGTAAATAATATTCAGTACGCTCAGTACACGCAGATGGACAGACAAACAGATAGATAGATCCACTAGGCTCCGGAAATAGTCTCAATGATATCTACCACTCAAAATATCTTGTGACCGCTTGACCTCTCGTACCGGGAAAAGAAAGAATAAGAAATGAGTAGCTGAGCACCTCGCAAATGCGAATGAACGGTTGCTTCCCTTACCAGATATACTTGTAGCCACGTAGCTGTGTTAGCACCGGATAACTAACACAAGACTATAATTCATAATCTACTACACTACTTCACCAATTCTACTACAAACAATTAAAAAGCAAACTTCCTCTGTCTAACCTTAACATAAAATCTTGCTTCTACGATCTTACTGACATCGTCCCCTAGTTCACCTCTCTGCCTTACTCAGACATACATCTTATACAAATACAATACATAAAGTTTACCGAAATGTAAACGATCTCCTTCGGTATACTGGAGTTAACATCTTGATTTTGTTTGCAGGAACTAGACGCCAGAATCATTATGGGTCACTTCTTTCAGATGTCAGCGAGGAAGGTCTTCTGTGAGGTGGGTCAAGGCTTTTTGACATGGGCCAGCTTTTAGTCTTGATGGTCTCGCTAACAGGGCTTGTGCTGGACTATTTTGCGCCCTAGGTAAACGATATAAGCTGAGTACGCCTTTCCTTCCCTTCCTTATTCTGAAACTGATAAAAACATTCAACAATAACTTCATTTGGTTCAGATTATCAAATTCGGAGCTTAAGATCGGACTTTTCTTGCTTTTTGCTTTTAAAGGTCAACACGAGTGCAACATTTTTTTCTTTGTGATCGGGTTTATTTTATTTTAAAACGATAATTCTCCAAATGTGAGTACAAAAATAATTTTAAGTTGCAAGATATAAGCCAACAAAGATCGGCATTCTCACCTGCTGTTCGGAAAGCAGAAAAAAACGACTCTCTATAACAGGGTTACCTAACCCTAAAACACTGTCTTCTGACAGGCTCATGTCACAATATTCTATGTGTATTATTAACACAAATGTCTAAGATACCCTCCTGTAATTGTTTTATTTGGTCAATAGTTCATTCCTAGCTCTTAATTTTTTTAATGGAATGTACACTACCAGCAATTTATTTATTGATGGAATGTAAATTGCCACTATTTAATGCATATTATATGGATGGTAAGTTGTAATAAATTTTCAGGGTAAGGATCCAAGTACTAATTTAGCTGAGTTCCCTGATTTCATGCTAAAATATGTGGAGTTTGAACACCTTTAGATAAACAAAATACAATTACTTTGTTATCATAAATGTGCCCAACATTTCACATCTTTTCTTTGCTAAGCTTAAATACCTAGGAAAATGTATATACATATTACTTTAAATAAGCAGTGATGCTATAGTTTATAATTTGCATGCAAATGTATATCTGGAACAAAAACAGTCAATACAATTAAAAATAAGTGGTGCTAACAGGGCAAGAGAGGAGATGGAACATTTTTCTTTCCAAAAATGACTATATGTCTATATTAATGACAGTAGGACACAGGTAAGCTACTTAGATGTCATTAACTTTGTGGGAAAGAAAGGGGTACACCATCATTTTTTTTTCTTGACAATTCGGTTTTTTTCTAGGGTAACCTTTGACATGATATTGTAAAAGTACATGAAACTAGATCTGGTATTATATTTACACATGTATCCTATGTATCTGCAGCTATGTTTATGTCTAAGCTGAATGATGAGACTTTTTAGATTAATATACTGTATTGAATGAATAGCTACAGGAGTAGATAATTTAATTTATGATTTTGACAGCTTTAAAAAGATCAGTAATCAAGTATAGTTCAAATTTATAAATATTCATTTACTCTGTACTCTCGATTCTTACGAAAAAAGGGACAATATTGATGTTCTTACAACTTCAAGAGCTTGCCTGCTTATGTCATTAACTGATGGCTCAACAGATACTTCCAAGAACTCCCAAAGCAGAGCAATCTCACTGTTGTCAGCTGTGTCCATTACTTCAGTGCTGTTTTTACTCCATTCAAATGAACTTAAAGCTTCATTTACTGTCTAAACAAGTACAGATAAATTAAGATAGTCAATTTTTTAAGACTTAACTCACTAGGCGGTTCAAACAACGGCTACAACTGACAGCCAGTGATAATATTTTATCATTAAAAATGTAATATGAAATTAAGAATTTTATTCAATTTATTTATATAAAACTTATTTCTTTCCCATTTCTAATTGTTAACTACATTTACTTACTCTCACGTGTTCCTATTTATTGTAAGATCCTGTTATGTTTGTCACACTCAGTTCTTTTTTAGCAGCCTCCAGCACTCACGTCAATGGTACCCTCAAACTGTCAGTTATTTTAACTTTGGGCTGGATAAGGATACGATTGATAATGTTGTTGTGGTTGTGACTGACGTCACGAAGTTACTTGCAGACCAGAAGGATGTAGAAAGTGTCGATGTTGCATAGCTGCTGTTAGATCCTTGTTTGATTCTTTTCACCTGCAGTAGCAGTTGGTTTTGACAGCCCATGCTTTTGTTGGGACGTTTGAGCAAAGTTAATCCACTGGTGTTTGTAGCCAATATCTTTAGGAAATGAGTACACACTAACTCCATCTGACTGTATAAGCGAAAACTCAACAACAGCACGTTGTGTCCTTCTCTGTTTTCTTTTACCGAGGATTGTTTTGCTGATGCAGACGACTCTAAGCGGACGATACTATTTTTAGAAATTCCGCCCTTTCGTCACTTCCTGCTTTCTTGACAACTCCAGGCGTGACTAAAAGAAAAAAAAATTAATATTTCTCTTACCTCTTTGTCATAAAATACCACCGGAAGATGTGTTTGTTATATTTTCTGCTCTATTTCCAGCGATTTTCGTTGAGCACTAGGCTTAACCTTTTAAAAAGAGAGTAAGTAGATCTAATTAGTTCTGTTAAATGCAGTGCAGAGGTTTCTAGGCCATAGCTTGTTCCCTTGGTACAGTGGCCCAAGCAATGTCCTTTCTAGCATTGTTGATTCTGGATACAATGTTTAATTAATTTCAGTGTTGAGAAACTTTGTTGTCTGATGGGCTGACTCTGCAACAAAAGGTAAAATGTGTGTCATAATTTTAACTGGCTAGTGAAGATGAACAGTTGTTGAGAATTAATTTCGTCTTGAAAAGCCTTCAAACGGGGGCTTTGTATTTAATACAAGAGTTCCTTTATGTCAACATCCTCTTTGTTACTATACCTTACTGCCTCTTCAAGGCCTTACAAGAATATATAATTTCTTGTGTTGACTTTTTTTATATTCTTTGGACAAAAGATTCCAGGTAAACATCACAAAGAGCTCCAGGTAAGGCGGTGTGATCCCACAGCTGTTTACATTTGTCTTCTATGGACTCAGTTTTCAGTCGGAACTTTTATCTTCTTATCTTCGTCCTCGTACTTAATCTGTCTTCTCCTTGGTATCTGGTTTTTCTAAAAGTTTGTATCTATTCCAAGTCACTTGCAATGTCTGCTACATTGGTTAATAATTGCCGTAAGTCCTGGTCACTTCATCCTAATCTTCTTAAGATATTCATTAACTAGTCGTATTTCTTTCGATACTGTCTTCATATAAGCTTCTTTGTCTTGAGTACATTTATTGTCACATTTGGTTCAGAACGGATGTTAAGCAGGTCTTGGTGATATAAGACTCTCATTCCCACCACCACCATCACCACAGCCACCACTACTCCAAGTTAAATTTATAAAAAAAAATTGCTATTTGTATTTCTCTCTCTCTCTCTCTCAAAGCTGTCATTGTAGAGGTAGTCCTGTTCGCTAATGGTGTCATGCCAAGGTTTTCTTAGCGTGTCATTATCCTGTCTGTCTCTTTTTTTCTTCCTCGGTAACCATTACAATGGTCGTATTTCTTGTCTAAGCTATCTGATCCAGAAACTTTTAATGAGGATGCTAGCTGATAAGCTAAATGTTTTGTGAGACGCTGAAAGGCAAAGTTCAAAATAAAGATCTTGGTGTAGGTGCACCGCACACTATTGCCGTTTTGGGCGGCGCCGGGATGCGAAGGGAGGCATGGAAACGGGGGGGAGGAAACAATGAGGGAGGAACATTAAGTCTTTTACTTACGTGTTATTCACCCGTTCGTCAGTTCTCCCAAAGTCCGCAATGAACTGGGGTCTGGCGCACAGCACACTGCGATAGCTGAAAGCTTGACGACTACGGCTTAGCAGTCAGCTAAATGCTGGTTAAATACAGCAAGTCCTTACTTAACATCGTCGAAAGGTTCTTGAAAGCGAAATTATATAAAACAAAAATAGTTTTACCATAAGCTAACTGACACATGGTTTGTTTATGATCACAAAAATATTATCAAACTTATAAAGACCCAAAACATGCTTTCGAAACCAGCGCACCCGAGAAAACCCCATGCAGACATAGGGACAACATGCAAACAATCTTCTCTCGTCAGAGTTATAGCGAAACGATGTCAGGTGAGGACTTAAGGGTTAGTCCTGCAGCTACTTCGCCTGGCGATGTACCATGCACACGACCCCAGAAGACTACAAGACCTGAGATAAACATTATGTTCTACGCCGCTGATGTCAATATTGGAATCGTGTCGTGACTTGGCGTGCCCAGGCATGCAGGCGCTGTCGGGTCGCCGGAACACGTCAGCACACAAACCGCTATCGATCTTCTCAACAAAAAAAAGCAATAAAAGTAAAAAACTAAGGGCTTCGACTCAAGCCAGGATCCCAATGGGGCGTTGTCATGTCCGTGCGCATGTGCGTGCGGCTGTGACGTTGTCACGACTCTGCTGGTAGTTGTTTCAGGACAAAGCGAGCCAGGGTCGAGTTTATGAGGTTGTGGAAATAAAAGACGTTTTGCTCTGCTGCTTTTAGACATGTTTTATGTCAATGAAGTCGTTGAAAAAGTTGGATCCAATAAAGAATTCTACGTCAGTATTTTAAAATAAAAACGTCCACGATGGTTAATCAAACCTTTACTTTTTAACTTCTACCTCGAGCATCCTACAGGTATTGCCGACTTCGGTGTAGCGTTTTGCTTTTGAAAGATAATTTACAGGAAGCGGGAGTGGTAGCTTTAAACGTAATGGTTATTATAGTAGGTTGAAAGGCTAAGGTTTCGTCTATTTTATTAAAGAGATGCATGGATTTTGTAGCCCTCTTGTCCAGAAACAAAATTTACCGACGTAACGGCGTTTAGATCTTGCTAATTAACCGAGAGTAACAGCTCAGCCAAAAAAAATCAAAACATACTTTAGTGCACGACTGAAGATGTTAACGTAGTTAAGAAACTACAATAGCCAATGCCTTTTCTCCCACAAGTGCTATGTCAACCAATAACATTTTCGCTTGTTTTATTAGTGCGTGAATGGTTACAGGGTTGCTTAATTATTTCATTATTGTTTATGCGACTGGACGAGTGACTGTGAACCGGAAAAGGGCGCAGTATATTACAACTGGATCGATGGTCGTTACGTGTCGAGGCTCTCTCCATCACGTGTTTGGATGCCATCTTTCTCCTGTCTGGAGAGGGGTCTGAAAGAGGTAACTCGCGCAAAAAGTATTGATACCACTTCCGGTACTTCTGTGGTGCAGGCGTACCGGCAGGGACTGTACGGGGCCAGCTACGTGTGGATACTCCCGGGGTGGACCGGCAACCTCTGGTGGACGACCAACCCTGACACGACTTACACCTGCACTCCGGAAGAGCTTCAGGTGAGGCGTTGTTTTAGGACAAATCTGAGACTCTATTCCAGAAAGCTTAGTTATTAATAATTTAAAATCTCGACCTCTTGTTTAAATTATCCAGACCATTTGTGTGTGTGTGAAGGCATCCCAGCTCATATTTATATCGTTGCAAACAGTTGTATAATACCCTGTGTATATCTTTGCAGACAACTTAGCTTCATGTTTGTCCCTTTCCAGATAGCTGAACGTCTTGTTTATATTCGGGTACACCCAACCTAATTTCACAACTTTGCAGACAGAACAACCTTGCTTTTAATATCTTTAATATCTTTAATATCTATTTAATACCCAACCTTACCAAATATTTTGCAGATATCTTACTATACCAGATACCTCAACCTCACGCTTAATTCTTGACCAGCTCAACCTCACGTGAATATTTTTGAAGACTGGTCAAGTTCATGTTTTATAAACGTTCCGAAAATTCCCCTTCATATTTAATATCTTTTCCAACATCTCACCCTCCTTGCCGAATACTCAGAGCCCAGCTTTTCAGACACCTCCACTTTATCTTTATTTCTTTGCCGACAGATTTATGTCTCTGTAGACAGGTCAGCCTCACTTTATATCTTTACAGACAGCGCAAGACGGCCATTTCAGTGTCAACTATGTTTCATACACATCAGACAATGCCACTGTGCTTGGAATGGTAGGTATCTAGCGAAAAAAATTTTTTTGAATAAAGATGCTCCTCTCGGTGTTTTTCTCCCCTTTCTTTCCTTCTATTTGTTCAAGAGAAAGCGAGGATACCGTAATGATTTTTCGGTAGCGTGAAATTAACAAAGATGAGGTTAAGTAAGCATCTTTTTCTAGTTTTGAATGCGCACGCAATGAACAGGAAAACATACATTTTATTCATAACCTGCCAAATGACGAGCGGTGATCGAGCGGTGAATGCTGTACTCAGCCTTAGAAGGTCACGTCATTCAGGTGTCCCAGCCAACCCCTGTATTCTACATATACAGTACAACACCGTGTTTTCTTTCTTTTTTTTTACATGGTCTAAAAATAAACTCCCTTACTTTTACTTCTAAAAAAATAGGTGCTCCCTTAGGACGCTGTGCAAAACAGCTTGATGTAGGTCGTGAACTAGAGTGCAGGAAAAGAATGGACAGAATTAATTTGGAAATTGTTTTCGTAAATCAATTTTTTAGGGAGAGAGGGGCGTGGGGAGGTTGGAGAATCGGTAGGGATTTTGTTTTGTTGTTGTTGTTTTTTGTTTTGTTTTGTTTTGTTTTGTTTTGTTTTTTTTGGGGGGGGGGTCAGTACGTGCAGCTTACAATATACACAGCATTTTCGTATGTACAAAAACACAACCTTGCACAAAGCAACTCAGATGAGATACTCCAAATATAGAAGACAAGACTACTGCTAGCAATAATAGTAGATAAACGGTCCAGTAAAACTGTTCACGGCGCCGTATGATGGAAGAAAAGCAATCTAAAAGGCAGGACTTGTTGGACGATGAGTTATTCCGTAGCAACATAGACTTGAAGTAGTTTTGCAATTAGACAATAGGACAAGGTAATCACGTTACGAGAAATTAGGCATCAGACTAGACACTTACATAAAGTTTGTGGGAAAAAAATGACCGATTAGACAAACATGAGACAAACAGATGCAGTCCTTAAAATGGTTAAACGCTGACTCAGATACAAAGATAAAACAGAGATATCTAGAAGCTCTTGTTCAACGCCAACTTAAATCATAATTATATTATTAATTTTCAAAACAAAATGTTTGAATCACAATTTCAACGTGAGGCATGCTTTGTTGCTTGTAGACATGTTTTTACGTGAGTGACGCTTTTGAAGGAAAGCTTAATCTATTAAAAACTCTGAATTCTCCGTCAGTATTTTAAAATAAATGCGTCCAGTAATGTCTTATTTGTTCACACCTGCGCCTAATATACGGTCTCAGCTCCCCCATTGGCTGAAGCCTTGATGAAGTCAACACATCCACATAATCCTCACGACTATACTGTCAACCTCTTTCTGAGCATGGTGGTGTTTGTAGACGAGTATCTCGAGAAAAGGCAGTCGCAAAAAGTTTTAGGAAGAGATATCTTGCACGGAGCTTTATCTAGTTATCAGATAAAAATACTGCTCCCCGCTGGACCTTTAAATCTAATTCGTGGTAAATTTCTTTATTTGCTCTTTAGCTTGTTTGCTTGTTTCTTGGTTTCTTGGATTTGGGGGGGGGGTTCTTCTTCATTTTCGTTCTTTTGTTTGCTTAATTGTTCGTTTTGTACTCTGTTCGTTGTTTGTGATTGTTTGGACATTGTTAACGTTCCGCAGTAAAAGAACTTGATTGCACATGCGCAGACGGTTCAAGAGTTCCACTCACGTATGGGCTCCTTAGTCAGCGACTACTCGGCGTACGCTTTTGATGCTGTGCTGAGCATCGCCCACGTGCTGCACGCGGCCAACGTCACGAGGGGACTGGACCTGGCCGCCTTTGACTACGAAAACGCCACTTACTCCAAGGTGTTTGTGGAAGAGATGCGAAAGCTGGACATCACTGGTATCTCGGTACGAAATCTGCAATTATACTATAGGGTGTTGTAGCCTGGAGTCCTATTCATGAAACAGGTGACTGATGATGAGGACTTCTATAGCGCCTTTCTCCACATCAAGGCGGGCTCAAGGCGCTTTACAAAAACACTACTAACACACATACATGATAATAATGTGCCAAAGAGCACATGGTGATCAGTTCTGCAACTGAGGATTTATTATTACTACTACTACTATTATTATTATTATGAACACGCAATTAGTTTTTAAATCCCTTCATCTTTAACATTTATTTATAACAAAAAGCGTCCCAGAGAGTATGAGTGCTGCACGTGTGACAGGAGGCTTCGGTATATTTGAAAGTTCCATCTTATGTAGTATTACGTATATATCAACACCAAATGTCCGTGTCCGATCGTGCTGCATGTGTTCGTTGAACAAACATCGAAATTATTTCCCTTCTCCCTTGCAGGGCCCAGTGGGATATGACCACAGCGGCAACAGAATAGGCATATCCGTTCTCGAGCAATCCCAAGGTGAGCCCCTGTAGGTTGCCACGACAACATTAGGTCTGTGTGCAGAGTGAGACAGCGTCTGTTTAGAAACAGGCAACAGCTGCCTGATCCCAGACATCGGACGTAACCCGGGGTTGTCACGGCGAACGTTGCAGACAAAGATTGTTTTTAGCGCAGGAGAGTTCCACAAGAAAATGCGTACGAACAGGGGACGTGACGCTGCTTGCAATGTCGGCTTTGAGCGATGTTTGACGAGCTCTCGTTCAGTTTGTTTGGTTTGCGTGGAATCTTTCCAGCAGAATATTACCCCCTCCCACCGTGTTAAGACTGTTAGAGTTAACTGTTTTTTTCTCTCTCTGCTTTGTCAAAACCATTAGCATGATATCATTTTAGTTCTTGGTTACGTTTAACGAATTCCTCTCGAGGTGAGAAAAATTGTGGATCTGAAGTAATGGTTTACCAGTCTTGACTATGTACAAATTCTTTTTATGTTCAAGTATTTTAAAGTGTTTATTAACTATAAAGCTCTTTTTCAAACAGCAGTAAACCTTAATATATTTTATCTCTAAGCACTTAGGAGCTTTGATGTTTTGCTGAAGGCAGTTTTCTTTTGTCATTTTAAGATACCGATGTCCAAAATATTAACGAAATATCGGCTAAATTATTGTGCTGCTTTTAAACATTGTAGTTCTCGCCTACGGTTTAGAAAAAGACCGAAAGTCGTTTCCCAAAGTGCGCCTAAAATTGGCTGGCTCAGTTAACAATGTTTCATTATCAGGAACTCAAAGCTTTCTAATTAGTCGCGGACACCAGAGATGATAGAAATTCGATCAATCCACCAGTTTTTTAACAAAAATTACTTCAAGACTCACAACTGTGTTTTGTAACAAACAAATTTTATTGCTGTGTTTCGTTAACTTGCCAGCAAACTTGACGTTTAATGTCAGTCATGGTTGTTTTCATGTGTAAGCCTTGAAAGAATACACTGTAAATTGTTTTAGCATAGGATAGTAAACTAGCTGCATTTTTCATTATTTTTTATCTTTCCTACGGAGTAAATGTAAATGCCAACTGTTTTAGGCCACCTAATCTTATGATCAGCTTTTATTTTATCAACTTTGATCATTCTGCACCGTTTGATTTCGAAAGCGTTTGTAGTTGGTAGCGAAGATAGACGCCGGGGTCACGGACGAGTGCACCGGCCTCGTGAGACAAATACATGTACATGTAGATGGTATAGTAACAGTAATAAGGGCAGACCGGACTGTTTTCAAGATGAATATTTGAGATAGTTCCTGAGGTAAATGTGAAAGGTTTACACTGTTACCGTGCTAATTTTATAAGTGCATGAGATAGTTTACCTGTTTGTGCGTTAATTCAAGTACTTGTACAGGGGGAGTCCGAGTTCAAGTTGCCGAAACAAGTCTCTCAAGTCCAGCTTTGATCACGGGCAACTTTGCATCAATACTCTGGAAGGGTATGTACATAAATCTTAAATATGGATGTTGTATGTTTGCTGGATGAAGTATATAATTATTAATACATAGTTGTATGAGTGAATGGGTATAGACAAAACAATCCCAGACAAATTTTGGAAAGATCTTCTTCTTATCACTCGCATGAATATAAATTTTTGTTAAAATTAATTCAGATTTATTGAAAACCAGGTTTTTTGTTAGATTCTGCCTGTCTGGTATCATTACCTCGATGATGATGTGTAACAGGCGGGAGGATACCGCATGACAGGAAGGCCAGAAGCCCATTACCTGTGTACCTGCCGAGGGCGGCGTTCATCTCCATGACAGTGATCTCATTTTCCGGCTTCCTGATTGCCCTCACTTTTGCCGCCATCAACTTCAAACATCGACATCTCAAGTAAGTCTTATTTCGAAGAAATGATTTTCTCTTTTGGGGTAACATTTTAAAAATGACACCCACGCAACAGAAAGAGCCACAAGAAAATGAATGCTCTATACACGTGACCACCACTATTATTGTTGCGAAATTGTAATAAGCAGATAAGTTTGAAAGTCGCAGCCATACCTTGAGTGTCTCACTCTCACTATACCCCAAGTGTTTGACTCTCGCTCTATTTTATTCCCAGTGTTTGACTCTCGCTCAACCAATTTATTCTCAGGGTGATCAAGCTGTCATCGCCAACCATCAACAACTGGATCGCGGTGGGCTGCGCCCTTGGCTACTTGGCCGTCGTGCTGAACGGCCTCGATGGCCGCTTACTGACACCGCAGTCCGTCAGCGTCATGTGCAGCGTGAGTTGCTGTATCGAATCCCTAACCCACCTTCATACCCCTGCATATCGCAGCAGCTCCTTTGCTGTCTCTTGCCTGACATTTGTTCTTGTTGATCTTCTGTGTTGAGTCCACCTGACCTTTGTCTACGTTGTTGTTGATCTTATGTGTTGGATCTTTCCTGTATTTTCGATTTTCATGCTGATTTATATTAGGTTCTAGCTTAGCGCTTGTTCTTGCTGACCTTGTATGCTGGCTCTTCACTGTCCCTTGTCCTTACTGATCTGGCTCTCGTCTGCTACTTGGTCGTGGTTTTTTTTTTTTCATCCAAAATTGTGGACTTGCTTTTGAAATCCTGCTTACGTGTGTTGTAGGCCAGACTGGCCACCCTCAGTGTGGCCTACACCTTGGCCTTCGGTGCAATGTTTAGCAAGACATGGCGCGTCCATCGAATCATGACCAACAAGAAACTGGACAAAATTGTAAGCTTGCGACGTCAGAGCTCTGTGTATTTATAGGTTTGTTTGTTAGTTGAAGGAAGAGGAAGAAAGAGTATGATATATGTTGCGTTCACGTGTGTGTGTGTGTGTGTGTGCTATAGCTGACAGCTTACACTTTTTCTTTATGCATCTTTTTTGCTTATTATTTTTAATACAAAGAGAGCTCAGAACTCATGTTGACTTGCTGATGATCTTTGCGTGCAGAAGGTGAAGGACCTTCACCTCCTGGCTTGGCTAATTGTGCTTGTAACCCTTGACCTTTTCTTCCTTGTCCTGTGGAACATCATAAACCCTCTGCGCAGAGACACGAAGCCTCTAGAGGTGCAGGTACGTGGAACTTCCCATGCTGACAATCGTGTAGCAAACCGACATGGCACACAGTGGCACACAACGAGTCGATAAAATAGAAAGAATCTCCATTTGCACAAATGTTTTCAAATAATGGGTTAATTGGGCTAGAAAGAACTACAAGGTACTATTTCTCCAGATGTATATGCCTCTTCAGGTCGCAAAATACAAGCCTTTGAAAATAGTTTCCACCTGAGATCTGGAAAGAGGCCAAGATCTTATTTCCCATGTCGTCGCAAAGGTAAGCTTGCTTTCCTAGCATGTGCTCTACTTCTTTTCTTGGCTGCTGGTCTTCAACGAGATGATGCTAGACTTAAGTCAGCCCCTTAGTTAAAGGGAATATAACGATGGCAGTGCTACCTCCTCCAGCTGCTTGGTCTTGATATTTGTTTCCCCTGCGACAAACTGGTAGACATAATGGACGTTTATCTTGATGTTCGTTCCCTATAAACTGAGATTCACGATGCACATTCATCTTTAATTTGCAGACTGATCCAGAAGATCCCGACCACCTCTATCTGCCGTACCTCGAAAATTGCGTCTGTCAGCATAAAGGTACCAATGAATATTTATCTGGGCCATGCTTTTGTGTGTGTGTGCTCGAGCGAGCAGTTTTGGCCGTTTGTATTGTTAGTTCTTTTTATTAATTTGTGCTCTGTGTTGCCAAGATTTGTACGTCTAATGAGTTTGCTGTCACCAGAGTACTGGGTGGGAGCACTGCTGGTGTACAAGGGCCTTTTGCTTCTGTTTGGCATCTTCCTGGCCTGGGAGACGCGGGGTATCAAAGTGCAAGCGCTCAACGACAGTCGGTAGGGAGTGTGTGTGCGTGTTGGCGGGTGGGTACGTGAGAGAGAGACAGAGTACGGGCCTTTGGGTCCATTCAAAAATTAGCATACAACATATTACAGGGAAAATATATGAAAGAGAGTGCGTGTGTGAGCGCGCGCATGTATGTGTGCACATCAGTGATAGTATTCTTCCTTGATATGTTCTGACCTTTTGCATGCTGCAGTTACATCGGGTTGTGTGTCTACAATGTAGCTGTACTCTGTGTTGTTGGCGTGCCCGTCAATTTCCTCATCAACGATGAAAATCACGCGGGTAGCTACCTCATCACCTCAGCTTTCATTATTCTTGCGGTCTCAATAACCCTCTGCATCGTTTTCCTTCCCAAAGTAAGTCTTGTTTTCTCTGTCTCTTTCACTCTCAACTCTCTTTTCTGTCTCTCTCACTCATTCACAGACACACATGTACACTTTCTCTCCCAAGTCCCTCCCTCGCTTGCTTGAAAGTACGACCCAAATCAATCTCTGTCGCACACAGACGATGTATAGCAGCACAGTCAGACTTCTCCACACAAACATTTAAGCAGCACGCCTGAACCTGGCAGCAAAATAAATACAAACACTTGTCTCCTCTGATCGTGATATTTGCTTTGTTTGACGAAGCGATGTTAAGTGCCTCGCATTCTTGGATATTCTCTCTCATCAGCTCTACACCGTCTACCGCAACCCTAGTGGAGATGTTGATGTCCGCTTCCCCACACAACATACCGTCTTCAGTGTTGAAAGGGCTTCCGGGTCAAAGGTCACTCCCTTGAGCCAGATGGCCAATAACATTGCTTTTCAGCGACGCCTTGAAATATTAATATCGAAGGTAAGCGTGAGTCGGGGACGAGAATTTAAAAACAAAAGAAAGCAAAAACTATTCGCATTGTTAACAGGGGTTCTTTTCTCGCAAGGCTTAGTATAAGTTTACATTTGCGACAAATCCACAGCCCAGCATTCCACAGGTAGTGCTATTCAAGAGAGCTAAGTCGGGTTGAGGGATCTCTGCATGGAAAAAGAAACTTCTCTATCAGGTCCTTTTGCTGTGACAGACTGAACCATGAAGTGCTGCGCGCTTGCCGACTTGTATTTGATGACATGTTGTCGCTTGACTGCAGAAAGACCAGGAGATCCAGGACCTGAAGGACGAGATCGCGCGGATCCAGAGTCACGTGGGCTCCGCACTGCTGCTGAACGGACCGACGTCAGACACCGTCGCTTGACCGTTACCTGGAGGACAGTGAGCTCACCGGACAACTAAACTACAGAGCTGTTCATGCCCAGTGTAGACTTTCTGCTTTCGTGTCTGTGTGCTTGTTTCGGTCTAGAACTATCGAGACCCTTAATCGTCTGCCATGTTTCAGTTACTGCTTCTCGTTATGTGTGCATGCAAGTACGTCATCTAGAATTTTCCACTTCCCCAGTGTTTTGTTCATATTATATATTATTATATATCGAGTGATAAATCTGGCAGTAAACACACATGTATGCGTTTCACTCATGGGTGAACGGCTGGTTACGGCATCCCCAACAGTTCACACACAAAAATTTTGAGAAATGATGATCGTTTTTCTCGCTCGTTTGGCCGTTACTTGATTTGTAGCTAGATGTTTCTAGCCGAGTCATCTGACTCCCAATCTGAACAGTTATCTTTTGTGCCTCAGTCTCAGATAATTACATTCACGGTCTCTGACTTTCGATTGGAATGTATTAGCCTTTTCATCAGTGATAAATCTTCATCAATCTACGATTACGCTCTAAACTGTAAGTTCGGCCGTTAAGATCCTCAGTTTAAGATTGCGTCTTGGATGAATAAGTCAGGTGTCGAGTTGATGTATCAATCCGGCTTGCATTTTTGTACTTATTGGCTTATTTCGAATAAACAGTTTCAGAAACTGTAGGACAACACACTCCTGTCGCTGGTAGTTTTCTACTGGCTTTTGTCTAGATGTTTTAAAGCGTCCGTTACGCTTACCGATTGTCCGTTGGTTCCTGGGTCCAACTCTTTTGTGTCAAAAACCATCAGTAATTCCCGTAAGACTTGCCGGTGATTCACTGTAATGGTCGGCTAATAACATATTAAACACTTGTTTGCAAGCTTGGTGTAAATGCTTGTTGATTGCAAGGGAGATATGTTGGCACACATTTCTCTTCTTCCTTCTTTTCTTAAAATAACCATGAAAGTAAGCTGCCACTGTTATTCCTTGTCAAGGTTGGTCTACTTTTATTTCTCTGTAGAATAAAGAATGTTTTTGAGAAGATTGTTGACTCTAGCCACCTAAACCCATTATTTATCTCGATGAGCTAATTTGCGTGCTCTAGTGTGTGTGTGTCATCATGCTAGTACTCTTGTGTGCATGTATGTAACCTTACATATCCCTTAAACCGTCCCTCTCAACACACACACACACAGAGCTAATACAGCTAAATCCTCTGTCGCATAACACGAAAAGGTCACTAATGATTTTTAAATGGTTTAAATCCCTTATCTAAAAACAGTAAAAGGCAACAAATGATTTTAAATTTAGTACTTATGCACTGTCCTCCCTCTCTCTCATTCTTTCTCACTCATGCACTTTGCATGAAGTCAGAAATTCAAATGTAGGCAAACATTCTAACCAGTGTTCCTCACACCATGAAGATCGGCCTTATCCGGGCCCCATGCGCTGTCCGTAAAAAAGTTTACTTCTGGTGACAGCACTAGATCCCGCCGTGCAGCAGACGGCAACACATAATTTTATATTAATATATTATAAACTATTGTATGAATATAAGAAGTAAAGGGTCCAGAAATGTGCACACCGTTCAACTACTCTTTGCGTCTCGCGCCGCTTGAGAGGCCCACCCTAGGAGTATGGCCACCCGTATGTAGGCGCTCCAGAGTCTAGACTGCCAATTCACTTGTCTCCATCGAGTGCTCACCCCTCCCTCCATCGTACTCGATTATCCTGTCTCAAACATTGTCCAAGCCACGGACAAGACATCCAGTCCCTCTGTTGCTGTAATCTAATGTCTTGTGTATCTTTCTTCCCTTCTGTTGACTTTGTTTAACTCATATGTCAAGATTGTGCCCAGACCATCACAGAACTAAAGTGCGTGAATGTGTTTTTTTCCAGTCCAACATGATGCACGTTTAATCCTCAGCCTCTTATATAAAGTCGTTATCGATTCAAGGAAAAGGACAAAGAAGCTACAACCGTATTCTAAAGTTGGGAATGTCGGGATTGACCCTTGCATTAAAACTATCTTCAAGCCTTCCGACAGTGGTCACGACTTTGTCTCTGTCACACGTGACCTGTCCACTGCTCGCCTACTTGAAGCCGACTGTCTGCCAGAGGAGGACGACGATGAGAACGGCGACAAGGATGAGGAAGATGCCAAGAATGAGGCTGGCGACGGCGATGTCTCGTGCATTCCTCCCCAGGGTGCGCGCTTCTGCGAAATTCCCTTCGTCTTTTGCAAATCTCGCCTGCAGAAAAGAGAGAAAGTAATCTGAGGATGTTAAAAACAACACGCAGTGCACGAGCGCACTAAAATTCCTGTAAAGACTCATTCCAAGCCACGATTAAAGTTCCACAATCTTTTGTTGAAGCATTCAAGTGCAAAATTCCCTTTAGGTGGAAGCTTTTTCCCCTCCTAAAACAAACAACAAAAACTTCAAAGCTTGGACGGTTAAAACCATAGCTGATGAGACAACGCATGCGCGCACTGACAGAACAAGAATTCACACACCTACATGGTCATACAGTTTATATTGCGCCCAATATGCCATTATTTGTGTGGCTTACAAACCCTGCATGATCGGTTATCAGCAAGAGATTTTTAAATATACATGTACTTCATAGCTTTTTCACGAACAAGCGCGAGGTGTGACGTACCCTGCAGGAGTAGAAGAGAGCAGCCAGACCCACAGGACAGAAACACAGAAAGGCTGAGATGCAGGCCAAGGCGCCATAACTGCTGGGGCGCTCTTGTATGAAAGGACTGTCACTGTCCTGAAACAAGTCGCGATATGCTCTGAGCATGTTGCTGATAGTCTATAGATCATGTGTATGTGAATACATACATAATATATACATATGGCGGTATATGCGGGCACACACACACACGAGACGTACTCTGCTCGCAGACAGAGAGCTGAGAGGAAAGCCGTTGGCGCCATCCTGGGGGCCCTGGTACGCACGGTATGACGACAGGTAGGCTTCGTCTGTGTTATATTGCGGAATGTCCGCCACTGCCCATGAGCATCGAGAAACAAGATAGAAACAACATGGCAACACCTTATGTCATTATCATACACTTTCTAGACCTTGCCCTTTGTTCTAGCAATGTTTAATTCAACTAATGAGCCTCTTCACTTTGTGCTCTCCACGCAACTCTCTCATTATCCTACAGTAACTTGGTCACAATCTCACAGCTCTTTCACTTCACACTTTCTGCTTTCCACTTCTTTTCTGATTTTTCTCCTAAGCTTTATTATCTTAATTTATAAACTTTATACGGTTTTTCAATGCGATCATCTTTTACTCAACCAATCCATTAACCAATCAACCAATCGTTTAATAACTCTAAAGTATTTATAATAAAAACTGGCGGCATACAGATTTATCAGAGCATATATCTCTTACCAATGTCGTTTGCCTTGCTGTTCATCTCTGGAGTTTGCTCGTCTTAAGATCACGTGATACTGCCAGCACGAGCAGAAGCTGTCATGGACACGAACTCAAGAGCTGATTGAGCTGTCTGCTCCAAACTGTTCCACAGAATGGAGGTGAAGTGATAACACGAGCAACAAATAAAGGAATGTCTATATTAAAATAAATGTACAGATTTCTTAGATCATGTTTAAACGCAGATCAAAATATATTCGAATATGTTTAATAATGGAACGGTATCCACTGTTCATGAGGGTGTGACAAACAGGAAGAAGAGGTGTAACAGAATTTATGTTGATATGTCCGACTTTGGCAGAAATGGGACTTTGCTCAGAATGCGAATTATGTGTTGCAGAGTTGTCGCGATGCGTCAAGAAAAGTAGACTACCATCATTCACATTTTCTTACCCACCAAAAAAAAAAAAAGCACTCAGAAACACCCCAGACCAATCTGAGAGACATAGTTGTAGCATGAGTCACTCTGTTAAATCATGTGCATCAAGGCGTTTCACCTGCGAGAGGCTGGTCAAACTGAATTAGTATTCAGGTGCAGCCGTGATCGAGGACTTTGGGTCAACCAGGTCAACAGCGGTTCGTGCCTCTAACAAATCGTTGCTTCCCGGCAAAAAAAAAAAAGATTAACAATGTTGCTGACAGAAGGCCAGTTGTTCTTCGTGTCATTTTGTTTGGCATCTATTGAATTACAAACTACCACAATTCACAAAATTGAAGAAACAGACTTGGTAATAGGTCTAATTATTTTTAATAATCATAATCAAGGCAAATTCATATAATTTATTGCCCTATCGTAGATTCAATGTGCTTTATACAATTAAAAACAATTAAATACAAACATGAAATGCTCATAGCACACCTGCAAACAAAGACCAAATGTTTCAAGAAATAATTACAAGGAGATACAATAACAGGCAGAAATAAAGGCAAGAATAGAGAGTGATGCATGAAAGCATGTCACAAGAACACTGCATTAACAGAATCACAAGAAAATGTAGCAGTCGTGGCAAGGTGGAGTCTACAGATTGCTAAACTATTGGAAAGACACGAATCTCAGAAGACCTAAAGTTCTTATAGTGCCCACAAAGACTCCCAGTACAAGTGTTAAAGCCTGTCACAATGCAATACACTTGCAGATTCTGAATCCGAGATATAATCTGAGATCTTTACTTACCAGATAAAATTTGCGACTGGTTGAAAAATCATTAACCACCGACGTCTTCAGCAGAACCAATACTCGTGAGGCTAAAAGCTAGTTTCTGAGACACACAAAACTGTGAAACTGTTAGTCTGGTCTCCCACAGTGTATCAGCAGATACGAAAGCTGACCAGGTACGGAAGGTACACCTGATGTGAAGTGTAGATGACTTGTAGATGTGTGAACTAAAGCAGCAAGGAAGCAGCTGGCTAGTATGATTGATGAGAGGTGCGTCTAGCCGGATCCTCCACCCCACACCACTACCACCACCAACACACCTTTCCGTATCCACATTCCACTTCGTCATCAGTCTTCGGTGCGGATGGTGGTAGTTCACTGATGGTACTCAGTCGACCATGGTTGGATGATGATGACCTTTTCTTCTTTTTCTTTCCTCACCTGAGTAAATTTGACAAGTTTGTATTGCACTTGTTGCCTTGGGCAGATACACTAAATCTTGTTCTTGTTTCTAAGACGGCATACACACAGAGATGGCGACTACTGAGAGACGTCAAGCGTGGAGTGTGCACTAGTGAACTAGAACCTGTCCATTCAGTGACTTCCAGACCCTTGGCCACCTGCTCCTTGAATACACGTAAACACACCTGAAAGGTAAACTTCTGATGGAAATAAATCAGCTGCCTCTGAAACCTCAGAAAATGTGATTCCGCTGTCAGCAGTCTTTGTTGATGTTTGAATAAATAGAATGTGGCGCGTGCTGTTTGTGGCTGCCGTTCTGAGTCGTCGCTCGAGCTTATCCATATCGTTTAATCCATCATCTCCACTTTCGGCAGGAATACTCTTTTTGACTTCAAGAAGGTCGTAGGCGATGAGGCGATGATTAGTGCATGTTTCTCCGTTCTAAGATGTTGTCTGGTGGCTTTAAGTGAAGGGAGGGAGGAAAATCTATTACACGGAGCCAGTTACGACGTACCTCAGGGCAATCTTGGAAAACTTCGTACTTTGAGACTGTGTCGATCTGATGTCCGAGAGAGTTTTTAGCGGTTTTATGTGTTGAGAGAAACAGAGAGAGGAAGAGCTGAGGGAAGAAGGGAGCCTAGGGAGCGAGCGAGTCCTATCTCCCCTTTCTTTTGATCTGCTCCACGCAAATATGCGCTAACTCGGGCGACACATGTGTCATAAAGCACGGCCACCTAATCAAAAAGCGATGATCAAGTTGCGGCGAGCACTCCTTGCGGCTCATTTCAGGCATGGCGAGAGAAGATTGCCTATAAGTTTTCATTTCATGAAGAGCTATACACTATTACACGGCTTCTTTGCTGTGAGCTTTGTGAGATTTAATTATTTCATAAGACCTTCCAGGGTGGGGGAAAAACTCGACAAATTGATGTCAACAAATAATTTTTTTTTAAATCACAAAGTACTTCCACGGATTGGCTTGTAAATACTGACATGATACTTTTGAAACAGGACCAGTCACTCGACCATTGACTCATACAATGACAGTCATGAACGCAATTCATTTTCAAGTTAACTTACATGGCTTAAATATACTGCAGCCAGCATGTCATTAAACTGTTCTATACCAACAATTTAAAAGTATTAAATGGCAAATCCACAGTGTCATTGTCACTTTAGAGCACATTTGCTTTCATTAGATTTTTAAAAAAACAAACGCAAAGCACCACAGCAAAAGATCCTATCATCTCCTTGTAGTGTATAATACGACAGCTCAAGTGCTGACTACAGCATACCTTTCTTTTCTAAAATAAAGTATTTATTGGCATTCATCACTTATCGATATATATTTGCTTGTAAAAAGATATACTTTTTGATAAATCCAAAACTGACACAGTCCCCTATGTCTTCACACACCTGCTTCCCTTTGTTTGGGTTTGGATATTTTTTTTGATGAAACAATCACAATACAAAAACCAACTGCATTAAAAAAGATATAAGATGTGGAATTTTTATTTTAATTCAAGACCAAGATACTATAACATAAAAAGTTGCATCTAAGATTAGACTACGCTCACATGAACGTAAAACATGCAATAAACTGAACAATCAAGTTTTAAATTTTAGTGCTGCAAGAAATAAAAGCTTCCCTTCAAGCTGGCAGATTTCAGTAACCAATCTTTTGATGCCAATATCCAAAACCTTTATGTGAATATTTTCCATTGCTATGGACAACATAAAACTGCTGTATCACCACTGTTAGCAAACTATCCCTTGACTTAATGCACAAAGTTTACTTCCACTTCATATGCAGACAGGAAACGTAGGCCTTTATCCTATCTTTACACTTTAAAAAAGTTGACAGGACGAATTTCACAAATGTCATGTGATGCAGAATCAGTGCCAGTCTGGCAACATTAGGACTGCATCCTGCACAGATGTTTGACTGGCAGCATACGAATGTTTTTTTCATCGATTTTGAACACTGCATCACACCCATCAATGCTGAGAACAGTCCCAACAGTTTCCCTTTCATCTCCAAGTATAACTTTTGCCTGGACAAAGACAAAGTCGCACATTAAAGGATAATGGTAGATACTGATGGCCTATAATGTGCACTCCTCAGTTTCTCTAGTGAAACATTTATTGCACATTATTTCATTTATTACACATTATGAGTCATTTACAGTACATTGTGAGTCATCCTCCCTTCAATGACTGAATCTTTTAAGCCACAAGATACTCTACTGTGATGAATCTACCCCTTCACACAGTCTAATGCATTTATGCCAATGAACATACCTGAATTTTTGTTCTCTAGCGACCACCCTTACTCCTCACAGACATAACCTCCCTATATGCACAAGAGTCAGTAAAGTACGGACCCAAATGCAAGATACTTTACCTTTTCATGTTTTGTTGGGGCAACAGGCTCCAGGTGTTCACAGGCAATATTAACGACTTTGTCATTCTCCATTATGTACACAGAACACATGCCTCCCTGCTCAAACACAAACATACACACAAACCACCTTTTCCTTTTCACAACTGTAAATAATGCTGTCAATGCAAGATTACAAATTACAGATTACAGACTTATGAAGTTGATATTAGGTCCAGAGTAACAACTGATCTCAAATAAATATGGACAGTTACAAAATACTGTTGTGTCAACAGTGGCTCAAACAAGCCAAGTAGAGGGACATTTTAATTTGGGTGATCTCATTGTGAATCAAAAATGCATAATTTCATTTTATTTATGATTTTTTTTATAAGTTGTAGAATGCTGTTTATCTGATACTACTATTAGGCAGGTAAATAGGCTGCAAATGCTTTAAAATGATCAATGCAATTGTAAATATAGCTCACCGAAATGCTTCTTATGACACCTGTCTGGTAAATCAGATCTGGGTCATCGTGTGTCTCCTTGACTTTGACCAGAATATCTGTTGTGTGCCAGTCAGACAGGTTGTGATCCATGGCTACAAGAATAAAATTTCAGGATATATAGTTCTAGTAACACAGCCATAAGATCACCTCAAGCCTTTTGGATATGTAATAAAGCATTTTTCTGTATGTACTTCATACAAAAAAATTGTCTTTTAAGTTTACAAAGGGAGATTAAGGATGAACCCAAGGAAAGCAGGAAAATTCATCTCACCATTTCTGGCAAATCAGTAAAACATCCTATTATCACACATCTATTACAAACACAAAAAAGTATCATGATTTGTTGGCTAACTTTTGGTGGGAAAACCATGTGAATTGACCTCACATTTGATGTCAATGAAGGCTGCAAGAGCCCTGATAATAATGCAAGAGCCTTAAGTACATGCTAATGAGGAGTTGCCATGAAAGCAAGGCTACTGCTGAGACTTCTTTTTTCTAAAGTGCAGATGACAAGACTTTCATCTCATAAATGGAACATAAATTTTTATCCAGATTTCGGAATCTGTATCCTGTTCAAAAAAAAACAAAACCTTAAACCCATTACTTTAAAAATAATAAACACACCCTCTTTCTCAGTGAATCCACTAGCCTAATAGCATTGTCACAAAGACTTGTTTGTCTGCACAATGGTTACCTGTGCCTGGGGTCTGAGGTGTGAAGGGTGCTCCAGGGGTCATAGGGCTAAAGCCAATCCCTGCAGGAGACGGAGTGCCAGCATAGCCACCTGGACTAGGACTTGGCTGGTAGCCAGCAGGGCTAGGGGTCCCCACATAACCAGGACTGTTGGCTGCAACATCCAAATAAGAAAAAGATGCAAAAGAAAGAAATTATTTTCCCCCATCAGAAGTAAGAAGGTGGGAGTAAAATAAAATCTTTTTTCTGTTCCATTCATCACACAACACATTCACCATTGTTTGCACATTCATTTGAACGAGTCATGAGCACACAGCTATCATGTTCTCCTGACATTTAACTATCTCTTTGCATTGCTTTACTTATACATTTCTTTGTACTAGTCATGATCACAGCTATCATGACATTGAACTATCTATTACATTGTTTGTACATTCATTTGTACTACAGTCAAATCTCCCTACTATGCCACCTACCGGGACCGAGCAAAAGTGGCATAGTAGCGAGAGTGGCATAATACGGAGGGTTCGTAAAAACGGCTTTATTTGCTCAAGTTACCCGTCAGTCCAAAGCTCTCAAGAATAGTCGGCTGGCGCTAGCTGTCTCCTCTCATTCTCCCCCTCACCTCTTCATCCTCCACCCCTCCCAACCACATCCGCGCACCTGCATCCTGTCGCTAGTCGACCCCCTCCCGCTCTCCCTCTGTCACGTGACTGTCACCCGGCCAGCGACCACCCCCCATCGCCAGCCTCCACCCTCCCTGTGTGCGTGCTAGGTTCCATCCACCTAACTGCAATGTCCCACACTACCATACAGTATAATAATCGAGCACTGCGCGGAATTTCACAACTTGTGCCTTTTAACAATCACACAAAAGTGGCATAGTAGCGAGAGTAGGGGTGGCATAGTAAATTTTTTTTTTACATTGAATTTATAGTCGGGACCAAGCAAAAGTGGCATAATACCGAGAGTGGCATAGTAGCGGGGTGGCATAGTAGAGAGATTTGACTGTAGTCATGAGCACACAGCTATTATGCATGCAAGCTCCCACATGTTCTCCTGACATTGAACTAACCTAAGTTACACACCTTGGAACGTTGCAGGGGAAGTGGTGGTAGGGTGGTAGGGAGAGTATGTGCTGCCAGGTGTCTGAGGGGTATAGGGTCCCACAGGACTAGGAGCATCTGCCTGATACCCTGGGGTGGCAGGGTTCGGTGTAGTGGCATAATCTGTTGGTGATGCCTCCTCGTACGGGTAATCAAAGTCATTATTCCTAAGTGGTCAAAAAAAGACATCAAGAAGAAAATAATCAGCTTATCTCCTTGAGTTTCACTAAAGCTGATTGCTAATTTTGTAAATTTCAATGTCCTGACATCACTAAGCAATTTATCAGCAATTACTTTGTGCTCTGTGGTCGAAGTCACTGCACAGTTTCTGAACTTTTCATATTTATATGCAGGTAAAAAATAATTATTAAATGTTCACTGAAATCAAATATTACATGTACAAATCCAGATACAAAGCCATTTTTTCAATCAGTCACACAGATCTCAGCAGTTTCAGCTTGTAAGCACAAACCAGGAGAAAGCAAATTTCATCTGTACAATTCACACTGAGCAGAGACTTGAGAAAAATAAATTTTCACAAATCATTAAGATCAAACATGAGTGGGTTATCTTACTAGTCATATTATCATGAAAACTTGTTTCTTACGTACCGAGAAGGGGTGTTTGCGCTTGATGGATCCCAGGCACTGTTGCCACCACTGGGTGTTCTGCTGCCTGCCTCATGTAGAGGAGTCTGTCCTCCATAGTGCGGAGTGCGGCTTCCATCATGCAGTGGTGTCTGTGAACCATACATTGGTGTGCGAGATCCATACATAGGAGTCTGGCCACCATAGACAGGTGTACGGCCACCATAGGTAGATGTTGCTGTTCCTGCTCGTGGCCCACTGTGAAAGGTCAAACATTTTGTTTGTAACCAACAATGAATTTCTAGTGACTATAGTATGTTGAGTTCTGTTTTTTCTCTTTTCATGACTTGAAATGGTAAGAGTATAGGTCTAGTCTAGCCCCACAGAGTGTCAGTTCTCTTGATGATGTGTAGCATATGACAGATGCTTGTGTCACTATCAAAAGCAGAATAACATAACTAGCCAATCACCCATCACAAGCTCTTTTCACCATCCACAACCTTTTCCTAAAACAATAGTCTCCAAAAGATACACTCAGGGTTTATATGAAGTTATGAGTACTGTGCATAGCAAATTTCATTTACAGCTCAGTGAGGTTTCAAAAGAAACAGTATACAGGCTGCAGTTACGTGTCAGTTCTACTGATCACCCATATTGGCACTTACGTGAGAGTCAACAGTCGAGACTTGTCTACAGAGATAGTTTTACATGAAGAGTGTAGTTCCACTCTAGCTGTGTCTTCTGTAGCATCTTTGACAATACCAATGTAACCTGTAAAATTAATTGTTTCATAATTTTGATGGTCAAATAATAGATATAAATTGCATAGTAGGATAATACAATAACTTATATTTGCTTAACATGTATCCATGCACATACATACATGCATGCATACAATATTTGGTTGATTTTATCAGTTATTCAAAACCATAAATCTGCATAAGGAGTTTTTTTAGTTTAGTTTATTCCTTGCTGCTCCTTTGAGGAGCATAGGGCCGCAACAAACACCTTGCCAGCGGACCCGGTTTTGGGCAGCCCCCTTCAGTTGGGCCACAGAGGTTTTTTTTAGGACAATACAATAACTGCTAATGAATGTTTTTAAATTTTGAAAAAGGTTTTTGATAAGCAATAAAATTCAAATTATTGTTGCTCCAAATATAAGCAGCATCTTACATACCCTTGAAGGGCCCTTGCTTGATGCGGACTGTCTGACCAATCAGTTCTCGATCACGTCGAGTCATTCCTCCTCGGCCACGGCCAGCTGAACCAGCTCCTCCGCCGCCGCCTCCACCACCACCACCACCACCACCACCACCACTACTTGGGTGAGCAGGGCTAGAAAGACGTGGTGACATAGGCGCCATGCCTCCCATAGGGGCAGCAAGGTTTTGCTGAAAAATATTTTTTAAGTATTCCAATACAAAAATGTGAAAGGATGTTTGAAAAGAAGAACCCAGCAATTATCATCTCTACGAAAGGTTTTTTTCGAACATATCACACCATCCTTGACCTAACTTGACATTCTTTCAAGCACTTTTATTTACTAAGAACTGTTTCCACATTCTTCCTCCATCATCACTGCAGTGATAAAACACAGATGCCAATGATCCACATTTCCACAAAAAGGCAAGCAGAATCTAGTTAGAATGGCACCAATATAGCATACCCAATACCCTTCTGTGATTTGCCTTTTTTTGGGACTAAATGTAAGAAAAGTGAAAAGAAAATAAATTTTTTTATCTACACTTTTCTTTGCCCTATGAGGGTAACTTACCCGTGAACTGCCTGCCAACACGAGATGTCTGGTACGACATACAAAGTAACCTCCGTTTTCAGTCATCATTCGTGACATAAGGAAAGCAAAGCTACGATACAAATGCATTATTTCTCCTTGACGACCCTGAAATTAAAATATGTTGTCAGTAATTTATTCTCTCACCCTCAAAATCTTTCATTTAATGCAAATATCTACTTAGTTACTCTACTTATTCTATCTACTTAATTACTCTACCAGCAATCACAAACTTTTGCTATCCTAGAGTGCTGATTTGTTTTGGGGAGTGGGGGGAAGCAATGATACAAATTTAAAAGAAAAGTATTAAAGGTACTTGTACTTCTACACTTATCATATAAAAGTTGAAGGGGATCCCTGATCGAAACAGTAATTTGGGATTTTTTCAGAAATCAATCCAAATGACAAAGTAATATAGGTTGATAAAACATTTCTCAGAATTCTTGCTTAATAAAAGCTTTTGTGTGCTAAATAAAATTACAGTAAAACCTCTCTATTAAGACCTTCCTGATTACAACCCCCTCTTAGTTACAACCCTAAAATTTTTCACATTAATTTCGCTATATAAACATCATCCCTATTACAACTACCTCCACAACCCAACTTAGCTCTATTATGACTTTTTCAAAAATCATGTGTTGAAAAAAAATTAAAGTTTATTTTAAAATAGAAAGCTTCTGGTTGACCGTTTGGCCTATAAATTTTCTGCAGAAATAACATAAAATTGATTGAGTACATTTTGAAAGAGGCTTCTTTTTCATTGAGTCTTTTTTTCTGAACGCATGCAGAACAATCAATTTTCATAATTTGCAGAAGTCAAATGTTTGCAAAAGATAAAATTTTGCAACCATCTTTTTGCACTCCATTGAAATTTTTTTTTAATTCTATAACCAGTATTACTGGACTGCTTGCAAATGATTTTTTTCCAGTTAACTACTAAAACAAGGCTGATGTATACAAAGCGGTTTAGTCTCATTCATTGTTTAGGCTCACTGAGACTAATAGGGGAGAACTTCACAAGTGGCTAAGCATTGGTCTCGGCAGACAAATAGCAGTCCCCCTATACACACCCATGTCAGAATTGATAAGCATTACCAATTGAAGGCGAAAAAGACAAAGAAAAGCACTAACTTTACAAGAAAGAGGTAATCAAAATAAGTGATCAAGATGAGACTGCAATCATGATTGCAAATTCTCTTGGTGTGAGAAAAACACAAATTCAAAATAAAATCAAGGAGAAAGGGGCAATTATGAAAAGATGGCAGAGTGGTGAAAGTAGAGATCAGAAATTATCTAAAATTCATAACTGCCTCAGAACTCCTATTAGTTTGTTCAACAGAAACTGACAAATTTCCATAGAGATTTCTTTTTATAGGGATTTCCAAAGACTCACAGAATGTGGTCCATCTATGACTTTAACGACATCCTTCACTTGGATGTTATTGTTTTCTGAGTCAAGGGCAACAGCATGCCTTGTGTCTTTCTTTCTTGTGATGCTTTGTGGTTTGACAGACACAACCTGCCAAAAAGACAAATAAAATAGTTGTCCATCATAGGATTTTAAAGCTGCCTTCAATAACATGCTATAAATAAAATTAAACAAGTTTACTATTCTGCCTTCAAAAAGTGATTTACACTTAAATTGGATAAAACTTTTATTCCAGTTAAAAATTTCCTTGTCATACAGCATCACTGCAAGAAACCAAGAAGAAAAAAAATTCTGACATTATTGGTGATACAACATTTTAAAATACTCACATTCAAGTATTGGGCTGTCCACATATTTACCTTTTACATTAATTTACTTACTCCTCTAACCAACAAGAATTTATTAATCTCATTAGTTCTTTTCCCGTTAAGATATCTTCCTCTTCACTGCACACTTGCATTCAAAACAATCTTTAACTCTTTACAGTTCTGAGTTTCTGGCTAATATTCTATGCAGATGTGGTTTTTCTACTCTATGGTAATTCGCAAAGACTGAAGCCTACCTTGTTGTGCATGTTAAGGACTTGGAAGTTCTCCTTTTCTAGTCGAACTATAACACCTACAGTCTGTGGACTGAAAGAAACAGATGGTTAAGACCAGCCTGCTGACCACAACACCAGGGGAGTGCACTTCTTTTTAATTCCAAGGGTAATGGAAAATTGTAGAAACAGGAAAAAGACTTTGTGACCCTAAACACATTTTTCAGTGCAAATCTTAAATGTATCCTTCCCCACTGCAAATCTTTTTTTTTTAAAGAAAAAAAAGCTTCATAATTTATTATACATCACTTACTCAAGTTGGACAAGATCACCAAACTGGAACTGTCCAAGGGAATCCACACCTGTTGCCATGTCTGTGCATAGCTGAATATCTTTTGGCAAAACTTTAAGCTGCAAATACAGTTACAAAATACAAAGCATTTCTATCTTTCTTATAACAAACTATGGATATAACATCTATGGATTATTATTTTCTTAAATTCATCAAAACAGGTATCTCTGGAGAAGAAATAATAAAAAAAGGAATAACAAAATACAATCAAAATAATGAGCAGAGGAATAAATAGGTCTAAGCAACAACAAAAACTGGAAGCAGATCAACTGTAGAACAAAAGATTATCTGCAAATAATTTTACCAGCTATATAATAAACTTCCAACAGCAGTCTCAATATGTGTATGACCATTTAATGAACAGTATACATAAAGTTCCAGACACCATCTAAAGAGTAAACTCTGATCAGTTAATAAACAATATTTAGGTGACATCACCAATGGTGTAACTATGTAAAATAGATCATGGACATGGTGTACTGAGCTTGCTACACTTTACAAAATTTAATTATTATTACTGAAAGACCTGTTACCAACCTCATGCATTGTTAGGTCTGAGAACAACACAATCATCTTCTCCTCCACTCTTACTATCAGCCCAGTGTCTCCTTCGTAACGACCTCGAATCACTTTCACGTGATCACCCATTTTGAAAAACTTACGCAATTCATTTGCAGGAAACTCCAGAGGGTTCTGAAAAGATTTAGAAAACATCTTAAAAGCAACATTAAAAAAAAATTATCATGATATTTCACAAGACTAAACTGTAATGCCAGGAGAATGATCATCTAGTGCAGTGAAACAGTCTCGAGCTAAATGTCTCCTAAAAAGGACAGCCATTGATTTCAGCAGAAATAAAGGCCTGACTACCTTATCATCAATGGTAAGGCCCGGGAGACCACTTTGAGTACTTGCTAGATGACAAGACAGAGGAGCTCAATTTCCAGTTATCTGCTCCAGATTGGTGAAAGTTGACCAATTAACAAGAACACAAACCCAGCCAACTTTCTTCATATCCCTCTCTGTCTATCCAGCATGATCACCTATCCAGTGTTTCATGGAAATCAAAAAGAGACCCACAGAGAGTGGAGGGAGGGAAGTAATGGTCATGGAATCTGGTAAGAAAGGAATTTTACCATAAAAAAAATGATATTTCTTCTTCTTATTGTGTCAGATGACATAATTTTGTGACAAATACATGTGTAAGGAGGGGTGTGCAGCAGTAAATAAAAAGGAGGTTACTTCTACAGAAGCAGAAAATCTTATGTCCATCAGTTCCAGCCACTTCATGCTAAGCTACCCAGCACTGGAGACAGGGTAGGCCAGACAAGTCATTTTGTGAGCAATACACTCAGTCAACATGCTCCCAACTCCATCCACAGCATCAGAGTGCGCTGCAAGGTACCTCAGGGAAACCCTAGCAAACATCATCTCACCACCAGACTATTGCCTTAATGATATTCATGGAGCTTCTTGGGAATCATCAATGACAAGGCTACTAGAATGGAGCTCTGAGGTAAGTCAGGACCCCTGCTTAGGCACTGGTTCCTTGCTAGATAAGCCCATTCCATAAGCTTTGAGGTCCTACACTGACTAGCTTAGTATATGCCAGGGGAAGGATGATGGGTGAGTTGGTTAAGTTTGTGTACTCCCTGTTCATTGGTCAACTTTGACCTACTGGGAGTGGGTCAGTGGAATTAAGCTAGCTAGAAGGACAATCTCCATAGTCATGACATCTAGTATAACATGAACAAGAAATTTTTTTTTTATTGTTGTAGCAATTGCAATAGAATCTGCAAGAAAGACTGTTGAATAAAAATGCTTTGGTAGAGTGTATGAAGCCCATTTCTTGTTTACTTCAATTTGCTACATTATTTCTTTCTTTTGGGGAAGGTTTCCATCAAAACAACTTTTGTAGTTTGGCAGACTAATACTGCACACCATATCATACAAGTTTTTAAAATATTGCTCTCAAACAAAACATTGCTCATTATAGTAGTAGCAAGTATACAAGCTCGCAGTTTAACTTTTATGGTCTATAAAAGCATCATTTCTAAAAGTCTCTCTTGTTCAGAATTTTCCATTATGTGCTTGGCAATCTTTGGAAAAGAGCTGCTGCCACAGCTTTTGAGACTTGATTATACCTAAACTAGTGTGAAGTTAATGTTAAGTGTGAAAATTGTAATACCTATTTTAGTACTCTTTCAAATCACAAAAGCTTGTATTTTGAGGTTGGTCCTCATTACAGATGCATTCCTCATGCAAAGTCACTTGGTGAAATCAAATACATTGTCTTGAAAGTAAAACACTGACGGACGTAAGAATAGGAGAAACCACTATTCTGAAGCCTATCAGGAATGTATTCTGAATCATTCTGGTAAACACATATTGTTATAAAATTCTCACCTTGAGATCTTTGTGGTTGGGTAGAAAGGTGATCTTGTTCCCATCAACCTTGATGACTTTACCCTGCAGATTTATCAACTCACCCTCTGCAACTTCCACTACATCACCTGGAGCTAGATTGTGGACTATCTCCCCACTGGCTTTCTCTGGAGCCACTGACACAAGTCAAGGACAAATCTGGCACAAGGACTACAAGAAGGGTTTTATTTCATGATGCACTGTAAGAAAACAACTCTTCTCAATAAAGAGAGTGCTTAACATAAGCATATTGAAAAACATTACAGAAAACAAATGATACTTCAAATGTATAAATTAATGGATTAGTGAGGGATTCAGTTATCTGTGTCAACTTCCATAAACTCTAATTATTTATCACTTCTTGTTCCTATTCACCCCCAATGGAGCATAGGGCCGCAAAATTATCTATTACATAACAAGATAACTACCATCAGTACTAGTAATCTTGTAATTATCTATCACATAACAAGATTGCTACGACTGATGGTTTATCTGCCTCACTACATGACTATGTCCATCACTGTTTAAAAACTGCTAGAAGAGGATACATTCCACATCAATACCCTCAGGCTGTTCCTCAAACTTCTCCAGCTCAACCAGAGTAGGCTTGATCCCTTCAGACACCTGAAGAATCATCCAAATAATGTCACACTTCATACTAAAACTCCATTAAATCATCATCAAATATATCTTCATTTTCAGATACATGTATAGTCAAGGAACACTTCTATAATGTTACTAATTTTGTTACTGCTGTTTAAATACTTTATTTTTAGTTGATTTACTGTTATGATTGATTGTTATAGTGTTTCTCTAAGGCAAACTTCTCAAGTATCTTCTCCAACCTTGGTTAATTCCTTCAAACTAAATAAGACAAAGACGTTTGGACAGAGGTCTTTCTCGTACCAAGCTCCATCAACTTGGAACAGATTATCTTCGACACTCTGATTCTCTTACTACCTTTAAGTCTGAACTTAAGACATTTTTTCAGGCCGATGAATTCGTTGTGACCCTCTCCTGAGCATGAACATGCATAACATGGGTCTGTAATTTACTTTGTGTATAAGCGTATGTTGTAGAAGTGAACGAGTCTGTTATACGTGAATGTGAGTGCATGGTTGATGATGATCTAGTCTATGTATGATTTGTGTAAAGTGCTATGAGCAAATCTTTGGAAAGGAGCTATATAAATGCTTATTATTATTATCCCATGCTATTGGAACCATTAACTCCGGTATAAAAAATGTCAATCCGAAATTTACATCTGAAAAAGTGTGTTCGAAATATTTATCATCAGAACAATTTTCTGGAACAAAGTATATTCCCATACTTAGGTTCAACTGTGTAAAAATAATCACAAAGTGTAAATTAGAGATCTGACATCTTTACTTTTTTCCTCACAAATTTGTAATTAATAAAAAAAAAAACCTAAATTGTGCTGTACAGTTATTAGTCTCACGGACTGGTATAAATTGAAACAGATTTTTAAAATTACTTAAACGTAACTAAAACTTACAATTGCTGACATGGCAAAGCTTTTGAACAAAAATCCCTTGCGGTTATAGCGGTTTCCTTCGAAGATAACAAAATCACCATCTGTACTGACTTCTCCTCCAATAGATCTAAAACATATTTATTTTCAAATCAAATAACATGTCAAACTGACTGGCACAGCTTGACTTTAACAAAGTCTGTTTTTTTAAAATATCAAAATGTTTTGATTTCTGAACTGATGTCAATATATACGTTGAAGCTGCAACAGAAAACAGAAGAGTTTGTGTGTGTGTGTGTGAGTGTGTTTACACATGCAAAGCAGAAACTGTCCTTGAAAGCTAAAAAAATTCAATTATAAATCTTGCAATATTCCTCACAAAATTCTAGGAAAGCCTTTGGAGGTCCATTGAACATGGAGATGGCCACTGTTCTACCCCAAACCTTAACCCAACTATTACCCCAAACCCTATGCCTAACCTCCACCTATCAATGATTCTAATTTACAGGAATACGTGAATATGTTTCATACATACGTTCACATTTAGTACTTTTGAAATTCCTGCCATATAACCAGTGGGTCATTCATTAATTTTGTGCTGTTTATGATCTTTCAAATATTTTTAATCAATGTTTCATAACCCTCTCACCTCACAGCATCCACATCTAGTAATTTCTGGGGAGGTCTTCTTTTCCTCTTCTTCCCCTGATCCTTTGAAGAATACACAAATTTATAGAAAATTTCAAAGAGAAGCAAATGTGATAATGGTACAAATCAAAACTAAAATCAATTTTATGATACTCAAAAGTAGTCCAGGTAAAATTAATAATAATAATAGCACACTGCCTTTCTTAAGGTTCTATATACATTAAAAAGGAAAGGTAAAATACACAAAGACACACACAAAATGTCCATAACACATACAACACAAAACATCAACAAACTGATAACAGCCATTGACACAAGACAGAATATCTGACCATCTAAAATAATATTTGCTATTATTCAATAATACCTATTTTAGTTCTATTTCATTAATATGAAGACTTTTACTTTCATCCGGTAGAAAAACAGTGCAGTTTGATACTTTCTCTGTGTTTCACCACTTAACTGTGTGAGGGCTTAATGTGTTCTGCAGTACTGTCACACGGAATGAGTTTCTCATAATTGGTCACAAAAAATCCCCCAAAAATGTCTTACAGTGTCTAAAATAAATATTTTTAACAGGACCCATACAAAGATTGCACATATATATGAATTTACACAAAACTTTTATGAAATAACTGTTCAAGAAAGTAAGATTTTACTGGTCAACAGATAACGTTGCAGACTGTCAGCTTTCTTGAGAAAGTCTTTACCTGATTTGCTGAAGAGCGAAGGATACCCCTTGGCTGAGTGTAGTCAATGCGAGGTATCATCTTCAAATGAACAACATTCTGTGATGGCTCCACATAATCCACCTAAAGAATTAAAGGCACATTTGCAAACACCTGAACTAGTATATATTCCACCTTAGATGACAAAGAAATGTGAACATACACATACACATTTTCTCAAAATGTTTACTGGTAACATGACATAAAAAGGAAACTCTTCCCATACAGTTTGCACCCACACATATGAACATCTCTGTAGCTACAGCTCAGTTGTGTCAATTTGTCCGTATTGACTAACCCATCAGATCTCAGCTAATCAGCAAATCCACAAATTTACCATTAGCAGGGAAAAAAATCTCCAAGACTTAAAAAAAAAATTGTTTTTAAAGAAGGCAAGAATGTGATCACAGTACAGAAAACAACCAAATCAAAAGACTTGGAAAAAAGTGAAACATTGGCAAACTATTTACCAACTGTTCCTGTTCTTTTGTTACCTCATCAGATAAGTCAAAATGACAAAATGGGAGATTATGACAATATAAGAGATACAGCTGGAGTTTGTAAATTTATGTAGGAAAAATTTCAAGTTCATGTCACCTCTTCATGTTCATGAAAAAAATGTGTTTTCTTGAATAAATTAATGTCAGCTGACTTTACCTGAGCAAGATCATCTCTGAAGATCCCCCGCTTAAGCCGAACCCATGTTTTTGGCTTAAGGTTGGCTGTTTCCTTCACAACCTTAAGCACATCCGTCATTTCTCTGATAGGAACCATCTGCAATTAAGCCAACATAGTGTCTTCAAGAAATAAAATCAACACTGAAATTTTTAAAATGCTGAAAGTGAGACTAATTTATCAACAACAGCAAAAATCATAAAATATATGTTGGCTTGAATATTTAAGCTATTATTAACAGATGTATCACTCAAAAGGATCACAACTACAAATTTCTTAATGTCTCAAAAAACATTTTATATCAAAAGAATAGATGACCCAGTTTTATTGTTTCATAACAGGTCAGTTAAAAATCTGCTTCATGAATGACTGCAATCAGCCATCAGATAAATATATTCTCAAGCCAAAACTGCCAGTATGTAATGAATTTTTCTGAAATTTAAATGCCTAAAGGTGACTAACCTGCTGATTATAACATCCAACTCGAAGGTTACCAATGCCTTCAATAGCCTGCTTCACATGAATCTGCTTGTATGCTTCAATGTATATATATCCTTTTAATCCCTCCTTGGCCACTACTGATTTAATCTGCAGAGGCTGCACACAGTAAAAGATTTTTTTTTTTTAACAAAACATAAAAATACTTTCGCGCTTCAGCAACTTACTTCAGAAAATTTTATTTTTCAATTAGAAAATCTGTAAAAACCAAAGTTTCCACTGTTTGCCTTATTCAAATTAATTTACAAATAGATGCTCTCAAATGATTTAACTATACATTAAGTACAAAACTAACCTCATCAGTGTTCTGAAACGCAATCATTTTCCGCATAAGATGGACCACAACAGCCTTCTCTTCTCCCATTCTGCACTTGACAACCCATAAATTTGGATCCCTAAAAATTAGAATAAGATGTCACTTTTTAACTGAAAAGTGATAATAATAATAAAATATAAAATAAGCATTTAAGATAAATAACAACTACTGGATAAAGTGTAAGACTTGTCTCAAAGTTATTGTTTTAGAATTAAATATTATTTCAACATTTAACTGGCAAGTTCCTTCCTTCTGTTATGCCTTAAAAAAAAAATCTAACTTTTGAAAATGCTCTTGAACAAAACACAAATGCTGGATTAGATCCAAAAGTGAACAGTTACCTATCGTGGGTGTTTTATTTGATACTTACTTCACACCAGGTAATCGTCCTTGTTGTGTGATTTCATCTGACATTTCCTCCCCATCACCAAAGCGATCCATTGCTGTTGAATCTCCATATCTTTGACGATAATACGCTTCAATCTCATCCTCATCTTGACTTCTGTTAACAGACATATATTTCTTCATACTCAGCTGTCGAGAAAGAAACACCAGCCCATCTAATTTTTAAAAAATATACATATATATATAGATACAAATCCATCTCATGTATAATTTATATTTTTCTGTAAACAAATGTTTTGAAACCTTTCAAAAAATAGCTGGTGATTAGCACAGTTGAAAGTAAATTTTCTTTGCCCACACTCAAATAAAAATTACTCACTCTAAAATCTGATTAAGGCGCTGATGACTCTCAATTTCCTTAGCACTTGGACCCTCGTATGTTGACTTTCTGTCAATAAGTTCTTCAGCACCTTCCTCCCACTCCTCATCATCTTCGTCTTCTTCATCCACATCTAGTTACACATATATATATTGATGGAAATACTAGTGATTCATGTCCATTAACAAGGATTCTTAAAATAAGGAGGGCATATTTATCTAAGGCAGAGTTTTCACAAGAACAAAAGAACAAACCTGACTTCTTAAAACAATTAAATTATTTTATATGTAACTAAGCAGCTGAAAATTATTAATCATGCCTGAAGACCAATCTATAGTTCTGTATAAAATATTAACAAAAACATTCAATGAAGTTAATCTCACAGATACTGAACTCATTAAAAGATCTATAATAAACCTACCACGGACGTGTAATGCAAGTTTGTGAACCTACTCACCAGCTTCATCTATGATAAAACCCAAGGCTCCCCGCCTCTTTTTTTTCTTAGGACGACCAATTCCCTCTTCTTCGTCTTCATCATCGTAGTCCTGTGTTTAAAGCATTCAAGAAACCATGACAGTACAGTTAAATAATAACAATGGCAGATAATTTCTGAAGGCTAATTTCTAGATAATTTCTAAAGGGTGATTGTAAACAAAAAATTTATACTATTTTAAAATATAATGTTTATAAAATTGGTCAAAAACCAACAACCCTTAAAAAGTGTATGACCCAAATCCACATATTAAGCATCAAAGAATAGTTCCAAATGTCAAAGAATATTCCTGTTTGAGTGTTAAGGGGAATGAAATCAACATTTAAAACAAAGTGTAAAGTTAACTAGTCTTTTTAACTGGCAACTACTGCCTAAACTGATATAATAGAATATCTCCAGCAGCAAGTAGTTTCACTTCATTAATATGTATAAAATTACAGCTATAAAGAAATAACAATTAGGTGGAAGTTTAGGAGACATGTATAGGAATCTTTCAGCTTGGAGAGAGGGTGGTGGTGGGAGAGACACCAAATGCACAGAAAGATGGTTCATAAATTTGTAAGAAAAGTGAGTTCTGCCTCAACTCCAAAGGGTCATCACTGTCATGTATCTATGTTTCAGTAATGAAGAAAATGTTGATTTCATGCTCAAGTGTGTATTCAGCAGTGAGATCAGACTTCCCAACAATATTCATAGATCACAAGGTGACAGCAACAAAATCTCCACCATATATAATGTCGCGTGTCACTTGCTCCAGGAACTGGTCATGAGGTAACAGACCCAGCTCTGGGCACATCGTGGGCCAGGGGGCGTACTTGACACTGTCTGTCACCGTGGCCTTGACATAAGACATGGGGGCAGGGGCCCTATTGTGTAGAAAGAGCGAAAGCCCTAAGGTTAGACCGAGACTATATATTGAAGGCCTGGGGTCAGATCGGGAGTAATAGAGAAGAGCTTCGGTGCAGGGAGACATTGGTGTACCCAGTGCTCGGCTGTGTGCTTTCCCTGGGATGGGACTCTACATATACCACCACATAGGAATGGAAGCAGGCCTGCTAGACCTCAGTGGAGGTAGGGGTCACCCCACAATAATTAATACAAATTTTCCTTTCTGTGAGATCTCTACTCCTGGGTGCACAATGACAATAATAAGGGCAAGCCACTGGCAGATCCACAGATACAGAAGAGGTGGCAACAAAGCAAAGGCACAGCTTACACAAAAACTTACAGGAGTGATGCAGACTAAGCTGAAGAGAGATCAATTGCCTGTATGATGTACTAAGCAAAAATCAGTCTATAATTTTATGGGGGTGGGGGGAGGGGAAGAGGGTAAAAACACTGAAACAAAATCACCACAGATTTTGTAAAAGATCTGTTACACTTTAGATGCGCTTTTTTTTCCCCCCAAGACAGTCAGCTTTTGATTTACGCTTCTTCTGAACAATGGCTTACCTCTTCGTCCTCATCATCATCCCCTCCTTCCTCATCTACTTCATTGTCATCATCACCTGGTTTATCTTCTGCATCACTTCCTTCTTGTCCAGCATCACTGCCATCATTTTTTGATTCATTCTGATCTCCACCCTGTGTATTAAAAAAAAATGGTAAATTTATATAAATCTGTAAGTGTAATAAACTGTGATTGCCTAATACAGTACAGCCTTCAAAGTCTGCAAACACTTTATCCTAACAAAACCTTTAGTTTTACCTCCATGGCACATAAATCATAGCCAAAAACATGAACTTGCTTCCATGTATGCATTCTGGATTGATGAATACATGCAAAAATACATGATACATGTGTATACATACACAAAACCTTTTCCCTGATTACAAAATGTAAAAATTATTGTAGCCACATAAAAACTTTTGAATGGAAAAAAAAAACATGAGAAGTCCCTCATTTTTATCATATTTGTGCATAGTTATCACTTAACAGTGATATTCTAGTTCACAATTTTGATAAAGAGGCTAGATAATATTACATCCTCACCTCACTTTCAGCATCTGAAAAGGGACTGTCTTCACTGTCAGACATTCTGCAAAATTTACAGAATCACAACTATTACTGTTAATGTGTACCTTTTTCTTCATTAAGTTTTGCTGAAACTAATTTAACTGTGAATGGACAGCTTTTTCGTAATTTAGTGATTAGTGAGTTATTACACATTATAATTTACAGAAAAGATCTGCAGCTTTTCTTTTGTTTTCTGGCTGGAAATTGCTTCTGTCAGTCATGAATGTATTACGTTCTTTCTAACACAATTAGGCTCGAACATAATACTGTGTCAACATGCCTGCTAAAAATAATGACTGATAATGTTCTTTGGGGATTCAAGCTTTGACTAGAAAAGCAAAGTTTCTCCCCTCCCCCACCCCCAGTGCTGTACAGTCTCAAAAAGGGGGATTGTAGTGATTAGCAAGTTATCACCCGTTATGTTTCACGGAAAAGATCATGGGCTTTTGTATTTGCTTTTCCGGCTGGGAGTCATTTTTGTCAGCCATAATTGTTTTCTGTTCCAATGCAACTTGTTTGAAACATAATACTGTGTCAAAGTTTTTGACAGCTGAAGGCAGCACGTTACTCGTTATTAGCAAAAGCGCAGTAAACAATATAATTCTTGATAGCATACATTTACATAATCAAAAATAAGCAAGCTTTAATTACCTTGATTACTTTGCATATGCGATGGACTTATGATTAGTATTACCTTGGAAAACGATGCACAACATAATCACGCTTTTAAAATTAAAGCAACAATGTCACAAATAATAATTTTAACTTAGCAACACAAATTAGTATCTTTGACGGAACACTTAAAAGATTATTTGTCGTTACGTTAAATGAGGACTAAAAAATACTGCAAGCGGTGATGGCTGCATAGTTCTAAAACTGTCAAAAAGATTCAGTCATTTTTACCTTTCGTTCAACAGGATTAAAGGAAAAAGTAAAGTTTGATATAAGTGTAAGTATGACGACTTTAGAAAAATTATATAATGTTGTCTTGGCCACAAATTTCACATCTGAAAATTTACCTTTTGCTTACAGCTACAGAATACTTCCGGTAAGGCGCTGCATCAAACGAGTTGGCTCCCTTTCGAACGCAAGGCGTGGATTGAAAATAAATAATTACACAGATTATGTGTGTTGGTTGTCTATTCCTCAAAAAGGCAGATACTTTGTCTGTATTTGTGATAGTTGGGAGAGTTTGTGATATACCTTTTTCTTTTTATCAACACTGATCAAAAAGAATTTTTTTCGTGTAAAACTATTTTCCAGTCATGCAGATATGCTCATAGATGAAAAACTATAAAGTACGTCTTATTTGCTATACTGCGTTGTTGAAGTGTTTCCCATTAAAAAATGCATAAAACCTAATCTGTGTAAATTTTTTTAAAGTTTTGGTTAGTACTTGATGCTTTCAGTCTCTAGCTTCATATCACACGATGAGTTTTTTTAATGTGGGCTGGATCAATGCCTTCTGAATCCATGGCACTTAAAAATAACTTGTTTTATAGCTATTATTATATGTATAAATCAATATGCCTATATGAAAAGCGCCTTCAATCTGGCTGATGCTTGAAAAAGGCGCTATACAAATGTGTTTATTATTATTTTATTAAAGTGAAAAGCGCCACGGCTTCTTTCAAAGCGGATTATATACATATATGCGGTAGTGCATTATCACACATACTATAGTTATCTGCGTCGTAAAATAAGTGCGAATATTATAGCATTGCTATTGACTAGTCGTGGGCGGTTAGGTGTAAAAATAAACGTGTTATCAGACTCTGTGCTGTACCCATTCTCTAACACAGCTAAAATAGGTCACCCTTTCCAAACTGCGCAGCCTAAACTTTCCATCGCCTCGTGGTATAAAGGCTACGTGCCTTTACTTGGTATAATCCTGGTTCAGGGGTGTTTTGATTTCCTTATTAATAATAACTTATCAGTATTGTGTTTTTAATTTTGTACAACTTAATTTATATTATTTTAATTGATGATTATTTCCGAAATCTAGGTTTTAATGGCTTAGCTTTTGGTAAACTGTAATATACGTGCTATATGTTTGAAGCCTGTATCCCTCTAATAATAAGCTGGTCTCGTCTGCGTTGACTCAGTCATGTGATCTGACGTCGCCATTTTGCGTTCGTTGAAGGATGGTGTGTGTGCGTGCTGTCTACGTGGAAATGCTGCTCATGTCGGATTGTTAGAGGAGTTGAAATTTATCACAATATCTTGTCTTTTTATTGCCCGAGCTGTTTAGAGTATAAGAGCTCTATCAGACTTTGGCATTTATCCCTAAACTTTCAGCCTATACCCCTTGTCAGCCCGACCCCTCTCACACCTTATTTGTGGGGTCTGGACAAGGAAAAACGCAGGAAATCGATTGCTATGACGGACACAAAACACAACTTTCATCGCAAGAACGTCGAGGCTCTTTAAAATAAGCCTAGAGTTAAGAAAAATCTGAAGGACGAGTTTAAACTCGAAAGAAGGTAACGAACATTGTGCATACATTATGCTAATGAGGAAGCTCCTCCCAATACTGTGTTGATAGGTGTGTTGTCATTGCTGGGATTAGGAAAAAAAATGTCAGATTCCCAAAAACCTCATGGTAGACTGTTTTGTTCCTGAGAAACCTTTATTTTAAACAATGGATGCAGAATACCTACATGGAAAAGACAAAAGCTGCGTTCGGACGCTTCGTGAAGAAGCGCCATTTCTGATTTCACTCTTTCCTGGTTCCTAAAGTCACGCAGTTGTACATTTTAAACAAAATTATTTTGTAATCCTTATCGACGGTAAGCATTAATTCGTCTGTAATGTGACATTCGGCAGTACAACGAGTTAGGAAGGGCATTGTGTGAAATTATGAAAGCACAAGGCATTTGCCCGATGCTAGTGAAACTAATTCCGATGTCTTCGAGGAAATGGCGCACCGGGGTGGGGTGGGGGAATGCAGATTCGTATTCAACAGCAGCCGTGAACAGTTTTAACTGTAACCTTCAGCCAGTAGCACTGGCTTAAATCGAAATATGACAAATTATTCTGGCTAAATGGCATTAATTGTCGCTGAACATTGAGACTGCATTTGAAAGAAAACATATCGATAGCACGCGTCGTACGGTGTCGGAAGTGACGTGCGACACGATTTCTCACTGCTCGGCTTATGTAGGGTAACTCGCGAAGGAAAGACAAGAATCGACAAAAGAGATTTGCTTTTCAGAATTTACGTACGACTCGTTTTTATCAGCAAAGAAAAAAATAATTCAGCATTAAAAAATTCTAATTTTAATTTTCGCGATTCTTTGTAAACAAATTCGACAAGTTTCTGATGCCTTGTAGTTTACAAGTTATCTTTTAAGTACTTCGTAAAAAGTATTTGCTACAGATGACGCTTTACAGTCACTTTTTGTCCTTCTATTTTTGTCACATGAGGCGCATTTTTCATAAAAGGGAATTTAATATGTAATTTTTATCGAAGTCGGCAACGAAAGCATCTCACTGTGCTGTATGTACAAATGAATTTGTCGATGGCCCAATTAAAGTATGTTTAGGCCTATAACATTAAACAGAGTGGGGTTAGCGGGATCATAAGTATTTGACCATAAAGTTGACTCGGGTTTATTCTGAGATTTATGCTTACAATTGAAATAGTGCGCGCATGCACAACATATGCAATGATTAATTTGTAATTTAGTGCTTCTGCAAAACTAACAATAACCATGATTGCCATTTTGGCAAAATTAGCTTTTACTCTAACTGATAGCAGCAGGAACTTTCTGCCTGGCATTTCAAATTGTTAAAATTCTTAATCACTTTCACTTTCCCTCATAAAACCTTACTCTTTTGTTGTCTACTTAATTTAAAAATTGACAGTCTTACCATATCAGTCTAGATTTTATGTAAGAAATGTATCACTTTAAAGCATGATGGCAGCACCTACCTTACTACTCAACATTTTACAATAGTAGTTCCAACAATGCTTTATAAACTTACCGTCAGAAAAATTGTACGTTTTCAGACCCCATATTTTTATGATTGTAAATTCTTTGTATGAACACTTGATATAGAAAGCAAAACTAAAAAAAAATATTTCTTATTCATCCTGTTCAGGCTTAGCAAATTTGCTTTTAGATCAATTTTTTTTTCCTTTTCAGGCATGGGAAAGATTGTAGAGTGATTGGGGAATTTATTCAAAGAGTGATATATTTGGTATTAGGTGTTCCTTTCCCCCTTCCCTTTCAGGCAGTGAGATGGTGGAATACTATGGATACACAAAAATATAAGTTAGGGCGGTTTATTCAGCTACTTAATATAATATTTTAATAAGATTAAGGCAGAATCTGAACCCTTTCATACCCCTTATGTTAAAGACAAGAAAATTTGAATTCTCTTTATTTTCATCCACTCCCCCTAATGGCTAAGACTGCCACAAGCACATAAACGAAAGCTGATTCCCCCTCTTTTTCATAATTGAAGTAGGGTTCCAGTTTAGAAATTATGTTATATTCTAAAGTAGAGAAACAATATGCTCATCAGCGCTCTTTCTTTGCATTCTAATTAATCAAGAACTGTTTCCACTATCTTAGTAAAGTTAAGAAATGTGCTCATCAGGTGAGATATGCTTTAAAATTGTAGAATAGAAATGCACTGAAGACATAGTTTCAAGAAAGGAGGAATAAGTGCAACAACCAGTGAGAGAGTGCTGAAAGAGTGGAAGCTGTTCATAATGAAAAGTAGGCTATGTTAGATTGTTGTATTGTTACTTAAAAGAGCAGTTAAAGAACAGGGTAAGTGGTCAGACTTGGGCTTCCATCATTACTGTTTTGCTTAAATCTTGAGATTGGTTTAGGCTATTTATGTAATCATAATCTTTAAGGTACACAAAAGGACATTATTTTGTGCTGTACATAAAAGTAGTTTGGAGTGTTAGTTTGAAACCACTTTTTCTTGAAATCATACTTCCAGCCATTTTTTTATATGCACAGTTTTTGCAATCTTTCATCTTCCCTTCCATCCTCAAAAGTCATAATTCTTACTATATCAGCCCCTGTGGTCAGTGCATTGCCCAGTATACAAAACCCATAAGATGATGCTGCTGAGATGATTATCTGCTAAGAACCCATCAGTGTCTCAGCCTTTGCAATATTATTTCTCCACACAAATGTGTTCAGCTTAAGGGAGCCTCTGGCTTGACTGGTCTGTGTTGTCTAAGAGAGTTCACTTTCTTTGTTGTTGACTTCTTGGGGCATAAGATGTAAATTCAGTTTGTTTCTCTGTCATATGCATGCATGTGCATGCAGTTTTGTTTACAGCGTTTTGCACAAACTGTGGGGAGTTATGATAAACTTCAGCACTTTTTTTTTTTTCCTACCAACACTTTAGCATTGTCATTTATCTTTCAATATATGTAAATGAGTGGGATTTTCTGCAAAGCAAGCAACTGTCTCATGAACACTTTAAAGTTAAAACTATTACCAATTGAGCATTGAAGCTTTTAAGTGTAGTTCCCCAGAAATGTTTGATGTTTGGGGGTTATTTTAAAGATTAAGGAAATATGAAGTAAAATTTAAGGGTTGTAGGCAGGAATTTGTCACAGAATATGTATACATATCTAATTATACAAGTGGTACATAAAATGTCATTCGCCCATGCATAAATGTAACTGGTGAAAGCTTAGTATTTTTATGAGTCTTCAAGTCCTCATATTTCCCACATTTTTCTTCCAGTTGCACACCAACTTTGTTAAAATAATGTTACCTTCCGGTGTATTTTTTCATTCAAGTTTTCAGCTTTATTGATTAAAAGCAACTGTTTCATCATAAGAGAATTAAAGCTACTAGATTAAAATCAGAACTAACTCCTCCCACGTAAGTTTCAGGTAAATAAATAGGTGACAGATATATACAATGAATGATAATTTCTGTGCAGGTATGACGTAGACAGACATTTCCAATTAATATGGATGAAGGCAGCGAGCCACTAGAAGGTGAATTACGGTACTTGTCTCAGGATATCAGCGATGATGCAATGCCAGACTCTCAGGCAAACAATAAGTTGATTTCTGAGATTGAACAGGGTGATGAAGAAGCTGAAGAAGATCTGAACTTTGAAAATGCACAAGGGCCAGAACAAGGCAGCAGACATAAATCCCGCCACGAACATTCCTCAAGGCACAAAGGTCACAAACGACGATCTCACAGATATTCGAGAAGGCATCATGAAGATGCCATGGAAGACCTGATGGAGGAGGATGACGAATCTGAATTTCCAGGTTGTGCAGGGACAAAGATGACACATTCAATTGAAGAAAATGACATGGAAGATGGAGAAATACTGGAGGACGGAGAAATTGCTACTGATGAAGACGATGATGCCAATGCAAAATTTTCTGTGCCAGAAAATGATGGTAATCTTTTAGCACATCTTTAGGATTTAAAGACACAGACTTTATAAACTTTCTATTTGCTTTACAGATTTAAAAAACCTCACTGGTTATTCTATCAACAAATTTATTTCCATACTTTTTTAAAAATCTCGTTTTAATCTCAAATAGTTATAAACTGAAAATTCAAAAATAATTGAAGTGTGAATGTGACAGTTATTTTGTAACTAAATTTTACAGCTGCATCTGCTGGAGACTCTGAAGATCATGGTAATGAAAGTGAAAGTGAAGAAAACAAAACAAAAGAAAAAAGCAAGCGGGATCGACGGAAAAAACCTAAGAAGGAAAAGCGACATAAAGATGGAAAGGTACCACGTGACCTGAATGATTTTCTTAATGTACAAAACTTTTTGACAACCTGCTGTTCTTGTTAAACTTTTCAGCCATTTATTTTTAAATGCAGTGAACATGTTTTTAATGTAGTTGGGGAAAAGACTGATGTTATTCTTACATTTTGCAAAAAGGAAAGTTCAGTTTTCTGGATTTTACAAAAATCTGCAAATAGCTTTCTGTGTTCATTCTTTTCATTTGCTAAGTTTTATTCTTTTATTGTCAACTATTATAACAACAGCCAAAAACTAAAGTGTGAAGGTTAGACGAAATAATGTTGTTGGTTAGATTCTTTATCTTAACAAATTTACCGTTATTACTTAAGGAAAATATATGTTTAGTATAACAGTAATAACATAACCAAGAAATTCAGAGGCACAATTTATAAGTTGACATCAAACTTCACAATATTTCTTTAATTTTTTTTTTCCATGATCATCCTTATTTTGTTCCTACATATCTTAGACGGTTGCTCTTACTCTCTCATTCCCCCTACAACCCCCTTATCTTTAATACGTTACTATATATTATGCCTTTCTTTTCCTATATTCTACACATTCCTTGTACATGAGTTAAAAACAAAACAGAATGGGTTCTGTTATTGCAGCAAAAGAAGAAGTCACGTCGACATGCTGCCTATGTTGATCACGACCGCTTGGATTATGAGTCAGGTGGTAGATGGTCTGGTTATCAGGGTGGTCTGGCAGAAGAAGATGAAAACTATGACACTCATTACCAAGGCTCCTCCCATTATGCCAGAAAGCGGCATCCCCCTCGTGATTCTTACTATTATGGAGGTTCTAGTCCACCGGGGTTGTATGACAGTCCATCGGAGGAGTCTGATGATGAGTAAGTCAGCTTTTAAAGTGTGTTGATAATATTTCTCCAAGACATGACAAGAACAGAGTTTCTTGAGGTCATTGAGAGGTATATGTTTGTCCACTGGTAGGAATTTCATCCTTTTCAGTTGACTGAAATGTCTCGTGGACAGGAATTTGTTTCTGTGCATGTATGTTTGTTTTTGTTCTGTTTTGTTTTAAAGAATAAGCCTGTTTTAAGAGCATGTTAATGATGATTTGTTCAGGGATGAGAATTAGCTACATTATATTCAATAGGGATATTTTTATCAGCAGACTATCTGGGTTTGAGCCGATTGCTGGACAGATAATAGTGGGTAGATAGATCTTAATCTTCATTTCATTTCAAATGCTTGGATGGAGAAAAGAGAATCCATTTGTGTGCATGAAGGTAATTCCTCAAAAGATAAATTTTTAGCATCAAGCTATACTTCTATCATTTTTTCTGAATTATTTTTAATGCTGATATTTTGAAACCATTGTTTTATTTATTTTTTAAAAGGGTTCCAAGTGTACAGCAGAGCATGACAAGCATGGTTTCTGATGAATACATCGATGCTAATGTAGCTGCAAATGAAAAAGAGGTTAGGTTTCATTTATCTGTTTGAGTATAATTTATTCTACTTAACATGTGTGGACTTTGACTTTTTTTAAAGGTGTCTTTTTTCTTTATCACATAATTTGCAGATTTTTATTGTGTGGGTTTGTGAGCATATCTCATGTAGCTTCATGATTAATCTTTGGTTTCCTTTATATCATCTTTTAAGTTTTTCTGGTCTGTAGCTTGCTACATTTGATACTGTTTACAGTTTGTTTTTAATATACTTTTTATTTTAATTATGCTTAGCCTGCCAGAGTAAAAGGGAATGCAAAACCAAGAGAAAAAAGAAAAACAAGATTAGGAAAACGAAAGGGAGACATCATGCGCCACATTGAGCAACAACCCAAGAAGAAGCCACTTTTGGAAATTCCAATGGCAGAGCGGCCTATTTGCAAATTTTTTAAGGAAGGAAAATGTGCCAAGGTAAGGTGTTTTTTTTTTTTTTTTTCATGCAAGCTATGCTATCGTCAAAATGAATATTTTTCATTGGTACATTTATTGTAAATTTACTTATATTGCAGAGATGATGGCATCAGACTATTTGTTTCGAATAGAGTGGTAACATAAATACCCAGAAAAAGTGAATAAAATAGCTGGCTTGTCTGAATTATGATTTGCGAGAAGTGACTAATCACCTTGAATAAGTTATCTATCTTGATAATAGGTTTTGTTGTGGTCTTCCAATCCTGTGTTCACATACATTGACTGTGACCTCAATTTAGATGGATGCAAGCAACTAAAAATTATGCTTAATTTAAGCTGGAATTTGTCTTGCTATGTTATTGTTCATGCATGCATGCAAAGAGACAATATACCTTATTTTTTTTTAATTTACTTTTTAGGGATCATCATGCCCTTTCAACCATGACTTTAAGCCAAAACGGTTAGAGGTGTGCAAGTTTTACACTACACAAAATGGATGCCAGAAAGGAGAGAACTGCATTTACATGCATGATATCCTTTACAAAAGTTTGGAGGGGAAGGGTATTGGTGTTTTATGCATAGCCAGCAACTAAGGCTATATTATAGCAAGGCAGCCAGCCCTGTAAACAGATGCCATATGCAGAGAAAGAACAGCGTGCCAAAGATGAGAGTTGAACCCAGGACAGCCAACCTTCACTGTATTGGTGAGCAGATGCTAACCATGGCGCCACCAGACCACCCCTACAAAAGTTTGGAACATATAGTGTAAATTAATGTGCAGTAATAACCTACTGGTAGGAAAACTTAAATTGTGGTGAAAATTATTTTATCTTTTATTTATGAAATGTGTAGTCTTCCCTTCCGCCACCTCTTTTGTACATATGCCTTAAAGATAGAAGAATTTTCCATGCAGAAGTTTATGCTCTGAAACTTTTTTCCATGCTTTGTGTTTGAATGGCCATGACAGCTAAAGATTTATTATTTAATCTGGGAACTTTTTTAAAAAGAAAATAGTGTCATAATTTTAAAGAATGATATATTTGGCTCCTCTTTGTGTTTTTTGCATTTGATTTTATTCTTTGTTAAGTGCGGTTGTTTATTCTTTTATTGTTCATATGCTATTTGTTTTCCTGTCCCTTGTGTGCTGTCCATATTTCGTTCTTGTTCATAAGCGCTATGAGCATGCTAATTAGGAGTGTGAGTATGCATTTTTCAAATTTTTCATTTATGATTATTATTATTTATGCCATTGTGAGGAGTTGCAGCCTATTTTATCACTAAACTCTTCACCAGAAATAAAATAATGTATTTTTAGTGTTTTTGCTCAGGTCCATATATACAGGTAGTCCTCGACTTACGACGGGGATCCGTTCCTAACGCGGCGTCGTAAACCGAATTTCGACGTAAGTCGGAACATACGTTCATACAGTACTGTACCATACTAACAGTACAGTACTGCAAACACTTAGCCTCTCCAAACACCTATCCTAACACAGCAACCTACATAATTATCAATAAACATAAGTACAGTACAATATTGTGCAGTACAGTACGCTTTGTTATCACTGTCGCTTTCATAGGAGCAGATCCTGTCACGTGTTCAAGGATGTGATCTTCATCCTTGATAATCGTAGCGACAGTTGAGTGACTAAGTCCTAATGACCTGCTAATTTATGTTGCTGTTTCCCCCTTCTCAGATTGCCTTATGAAATCCACTTTCACCTCCATGGTGATGGCCTTCCTTTTCTTTGAAGCACTGACCTCGTAAGTCGGAATGAGCGTCGTAACCACGAAACGACGTAACTCGAGACCGTCGTAACCCGAGGACTACCTGTACTCTTTAAATTTATTGCCATCAGAATCTTTTCTTGCAAGTTCACTGTACATTTTTCTTGACTAACATACGTGATTTCCCATGCAAGTATTACCACACTGGAGCAAATTGCTACTCCGGTGACAATTGTCGCTTCTCCCATGATCCACTGACAGAAGACACAAGACGCATTGTTGAAGAGGTAATCTTTCCTCACACCATATGTTGCCATTTGTGTTTGAGTCATACATTTTTGTGCGGCTGGATTTCATTCTTTGAATTCTAACTTTTGTCACAAAAATCCTTTTCCCTAGGATTATGTATTGACCTAAATTTAGACTTCAGTCATCAAGAAAGGTTGAAGAGCATGCTATGAAGCAGATCTTAGTGAGGTATAGATAACAAAGTCATTTCAGGAAGTGAGATTTTCACCTCTTTCCAGAGTATCCCATAAATGGAATCATGAATTGAGAACATCGGGTTCATTCTTTAAGTCAGTCTTTTTCATTGCCACGTTTATCAATTTTTTGTCATTTTACCTCCCAGATAAAGAGAGATTAAAAAGTGAAGGTCAGTTATTTGCTATGGAATTACCATTGATTATATTTATTTCTGTTTTCAGATGAGACATCATAAAGACTTTGAAATGGAACCTCCAGAGAGGCATATTAAAAAACCAAGTTTGCTGGGTAAGAACCCCTGATCTTTGATTGGCTTTTTTGACGCCCTCTCCCTTCCCCCACCATCAGCCCCTTTAATCTTTCTGCGTTTTTTTATTTTTTGTTTGTTTATTTGTCTTTTTGTATTTTTCTTATCAAATATAATTCATAACTCATGTCACACTTTGTTTTTTTAATATTACATCATGGCAACTGTTGCACACTTAGGAGAGAAAAGGCACTCCGTCAACATTATCTGGAGTAATCCATTTCAGTATTTTGTTATATCTTTTAGTTGTACTATCAAATATGATTGAACTTTTAAACTTATTCTTAATGGTTATATATTTTCTCAGTTCCCCATGTAGTTGTTAATAAGGTGTGACCTAAGTGACTTCCACACTTTTTGAAAAATCTTTTCCCAGGGAGATTTATGTTCCATGTGTAAAAAAATAATGTTTAAAATATTTCATTATCATTCTTAAGGAAACCATTAAGTCACATGAGCATATAGAATCAACACATATTTAGTAATTTTTTTTATTATGATGATTAAAATACATCAGGCACAGATGTAGAAGTATTTTTTTTTTATTTGCTGAACTTTGCAGGTTCACCACCTCGGCACATAAAGGAAGCAGCAGAAAGAGCAAAAGAAGTCAAGAAAATTCCCTCTCTGTTTGATATTGAAGTTTTTCCGCCTGGCAAAGAACCACCTATGTGAGTTTTTCTCAGCTCAAAAAATAAAGAATAAGAATTTGTCATTTGGCCAAGTTACATTGCACTTGGAATATGACTTGATGATGGAAGAGACAACTTGAAGAATAAATACGCCTATCCTATGCATATACACATTACCCCTCATCGTTGCTTGCTCTTTATACCACACTCCCTTTCTTTTATAAACACTGCCTACAGTGACTAGACATTGCAGAGTCAACCAAAACATTTATGCAAGCAGGCACAGATGCTTGGTCACCCACAGGTAATCGCAGACTGCAAAAGGACACGCTCAACTAGTACCGGTCCTGACGAAGCTACATGTCGTTAATGTCATTAATGGTCCATTTATATGCTTGAGTCATTTCATTTTAAGGAGTGGGAGTAGGTATGGATGGATAAAATAACAATTAGGAACATGAAAATTTCATCATAAGTGAAATCACTTTTTGTCACTGTGTTTTTTCTGTCTCAGACCTACTGGGTTCTACAGTGAAAGGTCTCCTCGAGGTGAGAAATCGCCACCACCAGAAAGAAAATCCAACTTAAATTCAGAGTCAAACCAGTGCCCAGTAGGTATGAATTCACCACCTCATCCAGGGCAGATGCCGATGTCTTCCCAAGGCTTTTCTCCTAACCAAGGGCCCATCAGTAGCTTAGGTAGTCACCAACCGGGACCTAGCTTGCTTGGAAGCCCTGCACAGGGCACAGGCATGGTTTTGCCTATGCGCAACAACACACAGCAGGGACCCATGATGATGGCTGGACCAAATGGACCATCAGGTTCTCGGCCAATGATGGGGCAGCAGCGGCCAATGTTTGGGATGCAGCAAGGTATGAACCCAGCCATGCACCAGGGAATGAACCCAGCCATGCACCAAGGTATGAACCCAGGGATGCAGCGACTGCAGAATCCAGGTATGCAAAATATGAATCCTGGAATGCAGCAAGGCCCACGTCCTGGAATGCAACAAGGCCTTATGCAGGTGATGAATTCAAACTTGCAGCAAGGCTTAAATCAGGTCATGAAACCTGGAATGCAGCAAGGAATAATCCAAAACATGCCACAAAACATGAACCTTAACATGCAGAGTATGAACCAACCCATAAATACAAACATGCAGCAAGGGATGAACCCTGGCATGCAGCAGGGAATGAACCCTGGCATGCAGCAGGGAATAAATCAGAGCCTAAACTCAAATATGCAGCAAGGGATTAATCCTAACATGCCCCAAAACATGAACTCCAATATGCAGCAGGGAATAAACATGCCAAGTATAAGAGGAATGAACCCTGGCTTGCAACAAGGAATGAATGCCAACATGCAGCATGGCATGCCCCAAGGGATCGGGACTGGAATGTTGAATCCAAGAATACCAGGAGGCCCTAGGTTGCCTTTCAACCTGGGAGGAGGCCAGCAGACTGCATCCTCTATGCCACCGGTCCTGAATATGATCAGCGCACTGCTACGTGGTGCATCGGGTAATGGGCCTTTCAGCCAGAACAGCCATCAGCAGCAGCTTCAGCAGGCTGGGGTAGGAGTTTCACAGGATACAGACATGCGCAGGGGAGCTGGGGGACAAGATGTGCACAAAATAGAGTCACCTTCCCATGGAAACAGCCAGGATAGTGCCACTGTTGAGGATTCTGTGAGTGGTGAACATGAGGATGGAGTGTGTAAAACTAAGCAAGACAGCGATGTGGTGCCTGAGTCATCCTGCCAGCCTGAGCAAAAGGTTTCTGGTCAGATAACTCCACTAGAATCACAACTGGAGGAAGAAATAGCAGAAAGTCAGCTCTCTGATGACAAAGAAGAAAAAGAGGAAGGCCGGGTGACAGTTGCACCTGATGAATCATCACAACAATCACCAGGTTAATCAGGGGTTTTTTTTCACCTTTCTCTTTTTCTTTTTTTCTATTTGATTAAGGGATAGGATTTTATACACTGTTTTTGTAACCAAAATTAAAGTAGCAGGTGGTATTCTAGGTTTGTTTTTTGTTTTGGTTTGGGTTTTTTTTTGGGTGGGGGGGTTGTTTTGAGGTTTGGGGGGTTTTTTGGAATGAGGAAAGGGAATGCTATATTGAATGTTTCTGACAATAAATGACATAACCATAAACATGTGTAATAATATAGAAGTCAAGTTCTCTGTATCTGGCCAACTGTTTTCCCTATATTATGACTTTCGGCAGAAATAGCATAAAATAAATTGTCTATTTTGAAAGATTCTATTTGTTCATGGAGTCACTGGTCATTAACTTAAAGCCTTATCACTCCAGCCATATTTACCATGTGCCTGAGTCAAATCATCACAGCTATGACTATATAGTCCCAGCATTGAAAGTCAAATCTAAATAAATGACCTTGAGTTGTATGTGGTATGAAAGCAGGCTAACTTCCTTACTAAGACTTTTCTCAGTTATGACCTGATTTTTGTAGGTTTTAGCAAGTCCTAATAGGGAAGTTTTACATCTATTAATCTATGATAAAGACAACCGTCAGTGACATATTATTTTAGAGAGCTTTTCTTACACATCTAAATGATGTAATTTTCAAGAAATATAGTTCTTTGTTTCCTTGTACTAAATTCAAGTGAAAGGTGGGAACTGAATGTAGGTCATAAGACAAATTTTAAAAAAATTATGCACAGTATATGCAACTGTAAAGTTCTTTGTTAAAATATACATTAGAATTCCACTATTACTTAACATTATAATTTATGTTATTTTTGGCTGTTGGAATACAAATCAAAACACTACGCAGTTTGCCTTACAGTATGCAAAGTAGACACTTCTCTAAGATGTTTGCCTCTGCGGGAGTGAAACATGAATAAAGGAATAATGCTTGTCTGTTTTACCTTTATGTAGCTGAATGCCTGAATTAAGTTATGAAAACCAAATATTTCTCTTCTCACAAATAACAATAGATTTTATTCAGAGAAATTTGGATCATTGAATGGTCAGTTTTTATATTTAAAGAGTCATTACAGGGTCTGATAATATGGTGTTTTTTTTGTTTTTTTTTCTTTAGGAGAATCAGACAGCTCATCAGAAGATCAGTTTTTATCAAAATCCATTGGAGACAAGGAAAGTGAATCTGCTATCCCCATGCATCTGCCACCCATGCAGCGACAGTTATTTATGCGCATTCGACAGCAGCAACTCCATCAGCAGCAGCAGCCGGATGTAGAAGAGTTATCAGAGGGAACCACAAAAAAGAATACCTCATCAAGTCATGAAGAAAAACATGCTGAAACAAGTATGTTGTATTTTTCAGAAAAACATGCTGAAACAAGTATGGTAGCTGTACATCTCAGTGGTAACATCTGGAAAAAGTAAACTTCTTAAATGAAGTACAGAAATTTTCTGATTTTATTATAGTTTGTCCAACAAATAAAAACTATTGTAGGATGGAGAATTTATCTTCTTCAGCCACATATAGAAATAGTTTTGACCAATTCAAAAATGTAGCACTGCTTCACATTCTGCTTCAAAGTTAGTATCTTTAAAAGGAAGATCTTTGAGAGTGCCAGATACACAGTCCCTTTTTCTTCAAATATGGGTTATTTGGAAATCATTTCTCAATTTCTTGACAGAAACTTAGATAAATGCTTTAGTATTACAATTTGTTTTTATTTGGTGATATTATTTCAGTGGATGATGATGATGATGACAACTGGTACTCCAGTGATGAGGAAGACCAGGATAAGCCAAAGGCAAAACTTACTGATATTCTGAAAACTATAACTCAGACAGTAAGTTTTTTCTCAATGAAAATTTCTTTGATAATGTACAGTTGTTTATTTTGAATTGTGCTATATTTATTAATTCCCTATATTGTTTGCCTTTAAAGATTTTGAGGTTTCAGGTTTGTTCATTTTAAGGTTTTGTATTTTTTATAATATAAAATTGGTTGTAGCATTTGTATTTATGCATGTTTAATGCATACTATCAAGGAGAAAATGTGTTTAAAGCACTTTCTAGCAATATCTGAAACAGTCAAAATAACATCATTATTATTTTATACAAATACTTCCCACTACATTTGAATCATCTATTAACTAAACAGAGGTTTTCAAAAATTTTGTGCCTTATGTGACAGTGGATTTTTTTGGGTCTTATCTCTCTATCTTTTGTAAAAACTGTAAACTTGAGGTTACTAGTTTGTCATAGGATGTTAAAATTGGTTCTGGTGAGTTGGTGAGAATTTTAGTCTGAACTACTCAGGAAAAATATTCCAGAGACTATGTTTCTTATAAGCTGTAATTTCGCCAATTATAAGATTAAGATCACAACAATTAAACTGAATATTTGATTTGTGCATATGATCCAGCAGTAGAAGGGTGTACTGTATTTACTTCAAATTTGAGTAATCTCATGAATGTGGATTTATAATTGCGAGAAAGGTAAAATCTGAATGTGGTTTGAATATCTTTCAGTCTGGATCAAGTACAGTTACCACTGAAAGCCACTCAAATTCAGGACCTGATTCTACTTTGGGGACTTCTACATTTTCATCAACAGCATCGACATTTAATGTGATGCAGATGATCCAGTCAATTCGTAATCAGGCACAGACTGACAAATCAGTTTCTTTGCCCACATCTCAGAGTTCTTCTGCTGCAGGTTCAGCAGTGACACCATCTAACACTGCAGTCTCTGGGTGTGTATGTTTATTTAGTAAATGTGATGCTTTACTATTTGACAGTAGGGAATATATGCCATATGGGGTCTTGAGATTTATAAAAAGATCCTATGACTAATTTAGTTATGATAATTTAATAATTGAACAGTCCTAAGGTCATTTATTGAGACATCTTAAAAAGCATATTTTCAATGCCACCTGTGCTATATGCTTATCATGAATATTTAATGATCTTCGTTGTAATTATTAAGTTTGTGGCAAGCTATGGAAGCCTCTAATGTTTATAATTATTAACATTAAGCATTATCAAAACATTCATTTCATCAGGAATGTGGCTTGCACAGTCTTGACTTGCCTTAATGATTCTTTTGAATGTCCTAGTGATCAGAGTGGCATTAATTCTTAGGTACAAGTGGGTTGATGTGACAAATGATTCTGAACTGGAACTGTCCCCAGACAGATGCTGCACAAAATATTGACAAAGGAAACCGTTTTATTTCTGCAAAGGATTCTTATCACAAAAATTTTATAAGCACTACAGTATACAATTTTTAAAGGACAGAATCTAAAAAAAGGTTTCTGGTTGACACAAAGCAAACCCATTAAAAGCTTTACTGTATTTATATTTTAACAGATGTCTGTTCAAACAGTATAACCAGATTTACAAAACTCTTATAGCCTACTAAAAACTTTACTTTTCAGACTTTCTTGCTCATCTATCAGGTAGAATATTTTTGGTTTTGTATTTGACCTTACCTGTTGACATGACCATAGAAGATAATAGTTTGTTACAGTAAGTCTCAAGCCATGAGAAGTTGATTCTTTAACAGTGAGCTCGTGCATGCCTGGCTTGTCGGGTGTTTCGCTGGTTAGAGTGTTGGTTGCAAAACTTGGTGTATTTATTGACCATGCTGTAGCCTTTATAGCTGACCAAGGGCTGTTGCTTATCTAACCAGTGGAGTGCCTCACACAACAGGTGCGGTCAGGGAGTTGGTTCAAGAGAAAATGTTGCTTATTGATTCCTATAGTATGTCTTGTAGAAAGATATTTTAGATATTTATTCATGAAACTGTAAAGAGTTAAACTTTAAATTCTGTATGTGCAGTGCTCCATCACAAAGAGATCCTCGCCAGCGACAAACAGACCCCAGGTTGAAGCGTTCTGTTGGACAAGAAGCACAGGTGATGCCATCTTCTGGACAGCTACCACTGCTTCCTCCTCTGCATGTAGATCCCCCTGTCACAAATGCTGTTCCACATTCTCCAATGACGTACCAGATCAGTTTGCTGATTTTACCTGGTTCTAAAGTGTATGCCTCTCTGCCCTCAACAATCGATCCCTCGGATCCTTTGCAGAAGGCAGATCCACGTGTTCAGCGCTTTTTGAAGCTGCAAGAGGAAAAAGCAGTGGAAATTAAAAAGCCTCAGGACCCAAGACTTCGGCGCTCCAACAGCTTGGCAGAAGGGGGCAGCAGTCCTTCCTCACGTCCTCAGGATCCTCGATCCAGACGGAAAGATCCCCGCATGCAGGGCATGCTGCAGGATCCTCGTCCCCAGCCTGTTGGTCCTCAGACTGTCTCAGGCCCTGATCTTCACTTGCAGAATGTACCTCCACAAGAACCGTGGCTGCAGAACAACATGGGTGCCAATATGATGCATCATCACATGGGCCCAGGAGGTATGATGCAGCAGCAAAATAATATGGGGCCTGGCCCGGAATTTCAGAATGGCATGATGCCTGGACCTCGTATGATGCAAAATGATCCCCGCAATAGTATGATGGGTATGCCAGGAGGGCTTACGAACATGCAGCAAGGTCCCATGGGAATGCAGCAAGGCCCCATGGGAATGCAACAGCGGCCCATGGGAATGCAGCAGGGGCCCATGGGAATGCAGCAGGGACCAATGGGAATGCAACAGCGCCCAATGGGAATGCAGCAAGGCTTAATCAACATGCAGCAGGGTCCACTGAATATGCAGCAAGGACCTATGGGGTTTGGTCAGGATACAAGACAGAGCAATTTAGGTATGCAACAGGGGCCATTAGGCATGCAGCAGGGGCCTTTGGCAATGCAGCATGATTCTCGTCAAAGCTCTGTGGGAATGCAGCAAGGAACCCTAGGTCCTATGGGTGGACTGCAAGGCAACATGGGTGTGCAACATGGGTCTGTGGGAATGCAGCAGGGACCAATGGGGCCCATGGGCGGACTTCAGGGCAACATGGGGCAGGAACCCCATCATGTCTCAGTAGCTATATCACAAGATCCTAGACAGAACCCAGCCAGCAACTCGCTAGACTCTCCATCTCGAGCTGGAGATCCACGCTTGAAAAGGGGACCACAGGGAGATCCACGACAGGTCAAGCAGCCTTTGTTACCTGTGCCAGGTTCTGGGTTGGATCCACGTATGGCACGCCTAGGGGTGGGAGGCCAGAGGCAAGGTTTGAACTCCTCTCCTCGTGCAGATGATTCTGGCAGCTCTCCAAGTCATCCTACAGATCAAGCTTATCCAAGAAACAGCTTCGTTCACTCCAGGATAACTTCCTCCCCTTCTCCTCAGTCTTCTTCAGAGGACAGTGAAATTCACAAGGCAGTAGTTACTTTGAAAAGTGACAGCACAACTCCGTTAGAAAGTGGTCAGCACTCAGTAACTTCTGGACAAATGGACCTGATGCCTAAATCAGAAGCAGAAGGTGGTGTGAGTGATGAAAGTTCAAACAGTGAAGATGGCACCACTGGCAAAAATAAGAAGACATTTGACCACAGAAATGACCCGCGATTTAAGCGCAAACCTGCAGCTGAAAAATGTGTGACTAGTGAGCGAACAAAAAAGTTTATTGGCCAGCGTAAGAGTAGCATGGAATACAGTTCTCCTCTTGGAGGTGGAGATGATGGAAATACTAACACTGAATCTGGCTACAATAGTTACAACAGACCTCCACAGGGCCCAGGGAGGCCAAATCTTCGTGATCGAACTAATACATCTGCTGTTGCCCCTGATGTGTCTCGCTTAGAACCATCTGTTACAAGTTCACAGCAACATCCATCCACAGATGCTGTTGCTTCACCAGAACTGCTTCCACCAGAGCCTGAGCCTCTGGAGCTCAAAGATCTTTTTAGAACCATTGATCCCACAGCTTCACCTTTTTGCTGATTCCTTTTGTATTGTATTTTTCATCTACGCTTTTCTTTGTTCGTGCATGCTACTGTGATGATCATAGGCTTACATAATAATGTAAACCTGTTTAAAAAGGCCAACATAGATATCAAGATCAATAGAATACATGTCTGTACAAGAAAAATGTGTTGCTGTGTGCAGTTTAGTGCTGACAAAGAGGTGTGTGTAGGTGCGTGTGTGTAGGTGCGTGTGTGTAGGTGCATGCATTTGTTAAAAACATGAATGTTACAGTGCAGCGGTTGGTTGCAAGTGAATTTATATATAGTGATGATTCTAGAAGGTATAAAATTGGTGATTGCTGTTAAATTTGCAACATGGCACCACATCATCACTAGTTTCATTTCTGAAAGCATTGTGGCAAGATCACACATTTACTCCCAAATGCAGGCAACTGAGTTTTGACTGAACCACTTGTAGTGTATGCTGCAAATGATGAATTGTTAACCATATTGTTGAGTGATCAGTGAAGTATGCCAGTAAGGACATTGTAAGTATTTGCAATATTTATCAGCAAGGATCAAATATGGAAAGAAAATAGTTCTTTCTCCACAGTTTATAGTGAGAATTTTGAATAGCATACACATGTTTTACATTATGGATAAAATATTTAAGTTATTCTTTGTCACAATAACAGTGAACTGTTAAAAGCCAAATGGTTCAATTATCCTCCTGTTCTGAAAATGGGCTGATATACTAACACTGTGAAGTACTAGTCGCCCTTGTGCGCTTACTAAAATACCTCATAATTTTGCTTTTGATGATGTGAGATTACAGACTGGTCTGTGGTATCTTTAGTTTGGAGAGACACAAACTGCTTGTGAATTGCCTACTTAACCTGGTACGGATAGATTTGATACTGTTTTGCTGCATAAAGGTTGTCATTTTAAAGTCTGTGTGATTATTTAACTCACATTTTTTTCATTTAGTCTGACATGTCAGTTAGTAGCAGTATTATCACCAATTGTGGTGATTGCTGACTTTTAATCTATAAGAAATATAATAATTAAATATGAAAGACTTTCTTTTTGTTTTATGTTCTGCGCCATGATGGCATTTAATACATTTTGTTCATATCAGACTTCTATTCCCCAGAACCTCATGTATTGGTACAGACTTGGCAGACCCTAGATAATGCAGATTTTACTTTCAACATTTAAGGCGGAATGTCCTCGGTGTGGATTGAAGAGGCTTAGTTGATGCATGAATATGAATGGAAGAAAATGAAGCACATAGGTAGAACTGTATGCCACCTTATTTGGTGGCCAAGACTAAACTAGATGCATGTACTGCATGTGCTAGTCCAAAGAATTAAAGGAAGCTAAACATAAGTAACTGAAAATTTAATTTGATATTTACTTGAGTGGAGTAGTTATGGACAGCCTTTGATCGGCTTATAAGGGTGTGTAATGGTCAGGAATTCAAAATCAGGAAGCAAACGCCCAATATCACCTTGTCTACATTAGACCATGCCACATGCAAAATGTAGAGTTGTGAGTGCAAGCTAACTTTCACTTGAAAACAAAGCACAAGCAGGAAATGTGGAATTGCATCAAGAATTCGCTCTAAAGGAAGAAAATGCAAATATTTATTCCATAAATGAAATGTTCTATATTCCAAAATGATCAAAATAATAATGCTCTCTTTTGAGTAGTTATATATCCTTAAAAAGGTATGTTAGCATAAATCAGTAATATGTTATTAAAAATAGTTTTAAATAACTCTGAAAAATAGAAGGTTTAAGACGTCAAACAATATCATGCATGACAACTGCATCAGCAAAGAAAAAAACATGGTTTGAAGAAGGCATTCTAATGCAATGAACCTGGGTTATTTACTGCATTATTTTGCAGGTTTCAGGCTGACCATAATCCTAGTTCAGGCCTAGTGTGTTAAGGATGACATTTTTCTTAAAGTGATCGGTAGCATCACTATACAATGAGCACACAGCAACAATTGAAAATGGAGATTCAGCCTTGCTAGCAAAAGACTGAAAGCTGGAAGATATTCCAGACATGGTAGCATGTTTTCTTGAAGCAGGTTTCTTGTACCTGATATTTTTTTAAGCAAGTAAAAAAAGCTCCACAAAAAGAGATTTTTAAGGCAGTAACAAACTTGAACTCCACCCTGGTCCAGCAGGAAAGAATTGGGGTGGGGTGAAGGTACGTGTCAGACCAGATGGAAGCAGTGAAGCACGACCACTAGGGTAGCCAGCATGGAATATACTCACCTCCTCCCTCCCCCAGTCAAACCATTCTTTCCCCACTCTAAGGTCAATATTCAGCCCTTTTAGAGCTTCATGACAGTGTTCGTGCATTTTTGGTCTAGGACAGGATGTAAGGAGATACAGACAGCCAAGTGGCTAGAGCCCCAGTGTCTGAGGCACAAGGGACTCTATCCTGTCTGGTACAGCTTCCTTCCCTTCTTTGAGCTTTTGGGTAACTGACGCCTTACAGGGTTATGGAAGGAAGAGAAGAACACTTCCTTAACAAAGCTATCCCTGCATACTCTAACATGCCCCTTCCCAACAAATTAACTTTTTATAGTTAAAAAAAAGTCAGTATCAAGTAATATCAGATAATCATAACAAACCAAAAGTTCTTTCATAAAATGTATGCATGATTAGATCAAGTTTTGTAAGGTTAATTCTATACTGTATTTTATATCACGTATAAAACTGCTCTAAAAGTTACTAACCATGAATATCCCCTATTTTGTTAACTCAGGGTCAAAAGATGATGCCCGTATGATGTGCCATAATCAGCATCAGAAAGCTAATGCATGACATCACAAAAGCTTGACTTTTAAATATGTCTAGATGATGGGTGAAAACTCCAGACATCTGATGTTGCACTTTGTTGAAAGTATCATTTTTGAAGATGACATTTGTAAAAATCTACCAGCCTTATTGGGCTTTTGTAATCTGGGAAAATATGCTGCTTTATCATTATATGAGAACTGTGCTGAGAAGACTATTTGTAACTTTCTTGCAACTTACCTGATTGAGCTGGTACATTACTCTCCTTACAAATGTAACAAGCAACTATAAAACAGCTGTTTGAAATTTTTACATTCACATAAAAGCAAAGCTGTGGAGTGACCAAAAACACATCTTCCGCAATTGAAATACTGTTAAGTTTATACCTGGTGCAATGTCTTAAATAAATTGAGACTGTATATTTGCCTAGTCTTGGTGGCTTTTGTGGCTGTTTAAAAAAAATTATTTCTTATTTCATTTATTCAGGATCTGGTTTGTCTATAAGCACTTTTATATTGCTGCTTAAGCTACTTGTCTACAGATCATCTTTAGTTTGCATAGAAATATTGCAATCTACGGGACTTTGTCCTGCATAATTTAAATTTTGTTAATGTATATTGACTGCAGTGGCTAATTCACGAACAAATATTCTTGTCCAAGACATGCATTTTGCACATTATGGCCAGTTCTTGTGCACAAAATATCAAACCATGTATTCTACTCCAGTCCTTTATGTTCTCTTATTGTGTCAACCATATGCTAGAAAATGCCATTAATAGTAGTTTCTGCATATCTATGAGTACATGCCTCCACTGTCATCTGATGTAAATATTGCTACTGTTCATTTTTTTTTTCAGTTATCAAACAACACATTAATTTGTATTATAATCCAAGCGTCCTGAAACTTTGGCTACAATGATCCTCTTGCCTTTAATCTTTTTTGCACTGGGAAGCATCTAAACTTCGTATACGCTTTACATCATGGAAAGCCCCATTGGAAACCCCATTAACAGCTGCAGATCTGTGTTTCTTCTGGAAGTATGTTTGGTAAAAGAAGTTGGAGAAGAGAACTATAAAGCTTAGCATGTAGAAAATCAGTATCTTCTGGAATATCAAGGGGTAGCTGCAGTTGGTGTATACAGTGTAGCCTCCCCGCACCATGACAATGGTAAACTGTAGCTGATCATCAAGAAAGAGAAATATGGGAAAAAACATTATTTCCCAGCATCAATCAAAATGCTGAAATGATAAGACTAGTATTGATATACTTTAATAATACAATAATTAACAATTTAAAGAAAATTACAGTGACTTCTAGCCAGTCATTGCTTTTGTCCGAAAAGTAGTTTTTATTAACTAGTCAGTTGGGAAGATGTAATTTTTTTCGAAGTGAGCCAATCTTATTCTCACAGCAACTAGCAATAGTAATGTGTTCTTATTGTCCAAAACCTGACACTGATTTCTTATAAGTTACCAATTTTAAACCTTATTTTGGAATTCAGAATGCTGTAGTGCATGTAGTAACATTTATGAGAGTGAACATGATTATGAATGGAATTTATCCAAAAGACTAAGGGACATTTTGTAAATTGCTTTAGGTGAAAGACATATTGCAAAGGTTTTACTGTCAATTTAAAATTCTGCTCCTCTCTTATTTTTTCAGTCTCATAAGATGCCAAACTAAAGCACACTAAAGCCTTTCAAGCATGTTAACTCTTTACAGCTCAGTTTCTTACTTTTCTCTCAAGTTCATGTGCAACTCTACTTCATTTGAGTTAACTGTAACTGTTAACTGTTATCTATTTACTCACTAGCTGCAGACCAGTGAGGTATTTCTTCCACCACAGATAGGGCTGTACTGCTGGTCCCAAGGCAGAGAGTAAATAGTAGCTATACATGATGATGTGGACAAGGCAGTTGACGGAGGCAGCAAAGTAAGCTGATGACAGGAAACAATTATCATAACCTTTTTATTTTTGTTACATGTTTACTTTCTCCTTTAAGCATTCTTTATCTCATACCATAATCAATGCCACCGATATTAATGACATCTAACATTGTGTGTTCTTTTCTTGATTGTGTAATGCCATGCATAGACATAAATTATTCATCTAGCCAGTTTATAACTAATTCATTTTTCTCTTGGTGGGTTATTAATCATTTATTCCCTGTCCTACCGTAGATATCCGAATAAAATCATTTCTTTTTCTTTGCTAAATAACACAGTTGAATGATATCAAGCTATGAAACAACATCTGCAATAATGTTACTCCTTAGCAACATTTACTGTATATTGTAATGAGGAAATTAATTACACAAGAACAGCAATAAATCTAAAATCTTAATTACAAATCATACCTAAGAAGACAGTATTATTAAAATACTGCATACCTTCACCGCCAGGTGCAAAAGTAGTTCCAATATACCACAGCAAAGGCATGGTTACATGATGGTACAAGTGGAGGATTGTCACCTGGTTATTCTTTTTACGTAGCACGAAAAAGACCTGAGAAAAATGTTCATGTTCAATATCATAGCCTCCTATGAAATCAATAACTTAGAATACCTACTTCTCCTCTTTTGTATTCCTTTTCTTACAATTTACTTCACTTATATTCGGCCTTTTGAAAAGCCTTTTTTCTAAACCCAGATATCATTACACATGTAGCTAAAAAACACTCAGAAAGAACTAACAGAATCTTCCAGAATTTACTAGAGGTACTAGCAACTAGCTCAAACTAGCCTATCAGAGGGCCTGCTATTAACTTGAAATTCATGAAATACATTCACAATATTTACAATGCTGACTTCAACATTTTCTAAATATATGAAAGCTCTGTATATGTTAGCTCTCACCATACATAAAAAAAAACATTCATACTTTAATTGTACTTACTGTGTCTGCAAATTCAATGACCTTTGAAAAGTAGTACCACCACACTGCTCTTGCAAGCTGAAAAATAAAATTCCTGCCTTGGGTGTCAGTTGTACATGTATGCACATGCACTGCAAGGAATATAATAATTACTAGTCACACTTCAAAGTACATGTGATACAACTATTACAAGATATGAAAAATGCACACCAAGATAATTTACCCGTAGAGAAGAAGGATTGTCGGAGGCATCAACAGGTGCACAGTGGAAGTTAAAGCCAGGAACCAGCCAAGATGACATAATGAACTAAGAGAAGGAAACAAAAGTATCACGTGAATATTCTGATGCAGTAACTAATGCTAGTAATTCAATATAAATATTATGTCTTATCACCAAATCAGATATGACTACTGCATGCTTCCTAAAGTATGTACAAAGAGGTTAATTCATGCTCAACACCTTTATTTCCAACACCTTTATCAGTGTTCACATAAAAATATCATTCATGCATCTGCACTTTCATTTACAAAAATATGAAATGATATAAAAGCTAAAGCCATTTCTATCACAAATGATTCTATTTTCTTCTGCTCCAACAATGTCTGCCCAACCACCAAACTATTCTTACAAAATATGTCAATTGTGTGCATGCACATACTCGAACAGAATGACCAAGTAATAATGTTCACCTCATACAACATGTATGCACTAAGAAGCACCAGGAAAAGGTTGTAGGCAATCATTGGTCCCTGAAGGCTAAAGGCAGGTCTTTTGATCATCATTTGCTGCCCCACCCTTACCATCACCAGGTACAAGACACACAGGCAGGCAATGGGCCATGGGGAACCAACTAGAAGCCAGTCTTTAGTGCGTGGATCTGAAAAGACACATGAATCTGATACTGTACAGACAAATTCAGCACATAAATTTGATACCGGCAAGTTTAGCACATAAATCTGATATAGACAAGTTCAGCAAATAAATCTGTACAGAAAATGGGTCTGATACAGACACGTTCTGTACACAAGATTGAGAATACAAGGTGCATATTCTCAAAATATAATTGTTGATACTATATATTGATTTATTAAGGTACAAGTAAATTTTACAATATTGCCTACAAAATTATGAAATTTATCCATACCAAAATCTCCTCTAAGGCCCCTAAGTTCATATCCCAACTGATGATCAGAGGGTTAGGAACAAGTAATTCAGTAACGTTTGTCTGAAGCACTTTAGAATTCATTTGCTATGGACGAGGAGTATCAGCTAATTAAGTCATTCTCCTTAATACAGTGTAGCGGGGCGCTGTTAGGCCTAGTCCCTCCACCCCACATCCCCTTCCACCCCACGCGTGGTCGCGCGAGCGGCGCGCAGCGCGAGACAGGGCAGCAACTGCGGGTGACGTAGTGCCCAATCTGCCCTGTATAAAAAAAAGCGGGCGTAAGGCAGCGCCCAGACTTTTGGAGTGTCATGAAAACAAAGATGAAAGAGATGTATTAAGTCAGGTCCTAAATAAACATAGGCTGGCCATAAACATTAACAACTGTCTGAACCCACCAAAAGACATATGGCACTCCATTCTGACGTTAGTACTAACAACGGTGGCAAGCCACCCGCAAGCTAAACTTATATAAACAGGCTAAAAAAAAAAACAACGCCAATGCCTAACCCTCCCTAAGTTACTATATACATAGGGAAATATACATAGGGAAAAAAAATCTATATAGGGAAAAAAAATCCTAGGAGATAGTTATAGGGCAACAGAAAGGGTGTGGCAACCCGGGTAGTACACCACCACTGCAGACTTGCCAGGACTCCAGGACAGCACGAGCACAGCAACTCCGATGGCAAAAGGGCACCAACACCAGTAGACAACACCTGCGGCAAAAACAACCAACGGCAACCCTGCTCCCACTCCCTTCCCCTCCTTACCACCGTCACCTATACCTTCTCCAAAGACCTTCCCTCCCCTGAAAATCCCCCCCCTCCCCCATAGTGCGAAATCGCCTTGAGGTGGAAGCACTCTCCCTTCCAAGATCAACAACAAGCGCCCAGACAGTCAGTCAGACAGAGAAAGACAGACAGTCAGACAGAGAGACGCCCCGAGAACCCTGAGACTGAGATAGCGAGAAGTACCTTAGTACCGCAAGGCGCCCTGGTCCGCTGGAAATAGCGGCTCGCGACTCTCAGTCTCTTTTCTCTCGTCCCCACCCCAGGAAGTTGAGTTAACGAGAAGTACCTCGGTGCCGCAAGGTGCTGTGGTCCGCTGGAAATAGCGGCTCGCGACACTCAGCTTCTTTCCCCACCCCTGAGCTAGCGAGAAGTACCTCGGTGCCGCAAGGCGCTGTGGTCCGCTGGAAATAGCGGCTCGCATCACTCAGCGTCCCACCCCACAGAGTTATAACTAGTTATACTAGGCGGTAGGTTTGGCTAGGTAGGGTTAGGATTAGGGTTAAGTTTGGCAGTTGTTTTGTTGGTGACAGGCCTGATGAGAGGGGGGGACAGGGGGGGTCTGGTGTACCCGGGCCCGCGGCTGTCAAGGGGGCCCGGCCTTGGTCAGTGGATTTTTTTTTTCTTCTTCTCCTTTTCTTTTTCTTTTAAAGAAAGGTCTAAAGACAGAACACCCAAGCATTACACATGCAGAAGTTGAGTTTGAGTGTAGATATTGAGATTCGAATTGTAAACATACATTATATACTGGGAAAATAATTTACGATTACAAGTACAAGGGGAGAGGTCGTCTGTCCCGGGGCCCGGGCTGGCTCTCGGCGGCCCTGGTTGGTGATGTATATATTCTGTAAATAAATCTATGTCTTAAACTGTAGCACTTGTGTGAGCGTGTAGTGTCAGCGAGTGCTAGTGTGTGTACTGTCCCTGTGTATGTAAGGCATGACACAGCAGAAGAGAACACACGAGAAGGTCCGGAGAAACTGACACACCGACTGAAAAGACACTTTACGTGTAGTCAGTAGTAAAGCAAGGTCTTTTGTGGGCTCCTAGGTCGGCTGTAGCTCGGGTGCGTGCAGAAATAGGTTTAGAAGGAAAAAGAAAAGAACACAACGCGAGGCAGTAAGAACTAGGCGACGCACCCGACTAACGAGAGCCAGAATTTTCGTAGACAGGAAAATTCTCCTAGGGAACTCCCGTCCTCTTCCCTGGACCGACAAAAGAGGAACGGACTGATTTGGCGCTAGGGTGTTAGCGATAGGTGCCGGTCGGTCCGGTTACAACAGTATTTCAAGTCTGGGTTAAATAATTTCATTCTTGAAATTCGGATATTGAGTGTGTAAGACATTCGTGTACTGTTTGAACCAAAACAATGCAGCATGACTCCTATATATGAGACAACGAATATCACTGATAACACCTTGCTTACCTACACCTTGCCCGTATAATTGAGACATCTATATATAGCTGTCGTGGAGACTCAGTCCTATATAGGCTATAGTACTGTTGGGTAGCGGCCCTCATGCAAAAGCTCACATTCATCTGTGCGCACGAGAAATATCTATAGCTGTCGTAAAGATTTCTAGTTCTAATGGATGGACCAGGATGGCAGCTCTCGTACATTAACATATACACCTGCATCTGTATACAACCTGTAGCAGACTGGTTGTCTGTGCTCTGGCAGCTGGATGGCAGCTCTCGCTATGAATCACAGACTCGATCAGTATTAAGCCCCTATACCCCTCTTACTGTTAAATTTGATGTACTAATTAAGTTGGAATACGAGTTGCATTGTTGCGGAAACGGTTTCTAGTACTCATCCTCAAGTTGCATGGAGACGATAGATGATCGACTTACATGCAGTGTTGGGTAGGGTACGGATTAATCCTTAATATTATGTCTAGAGCAATTTGTTTAAAAGCATTATAATAAGGTTAGTAAGTTGTTATTATTCTGTAATTAAATAAATTACAAGTAATTATATAAATAAACTTTTTGAATTTGCATACCTCTTTGAGTTTGAGTGTATGCGAATGCATGGTGCCATTTATGTCTGCCCCAGAATAAATGAATAAAGCATGTTGTATGTGAGTGAATGAGCTGTGTGATACCCATAGTGTCCATTAAATCCAAAACAAGACAGATATGAATAGTTGTGAGACAGATCGAGAAGTTATCCGATTCGAAACTGAATAAATCACCGTAGAAAACACACTTTTAAAATAAAAGCAGGGTCTTTTGTGGACGCCGAGGTCGGATATAAAAGTATGGGTGGGTAGGCTCGATGGGGGGAAAAAAACCCACGATGTATTTGATTAAATAGCATATCCGACGAGTGAGAGCCAGAATTTTAGTGAAAGTTCTCATTGGAAACTTCCGTCCTCTTCCCTCGAATACGAAAGAGAAAATTGCTAACTGGTTCTTTAGGTGCCCCATGGCCCGGTCACGTATTTAAATTGTTTAGCCTTGTAAAACAGATCGGTCATGCTACAAAAGCAAAAAGAGTCTATATAGGGGGCAGTTTCCCTGTCAGTACTTTTTTTTAAAGTGAGAGGCAAATGCATTACACTGATCTGATCTACTGTGAAAATCTGTCACTTTAATTAAATAATTTACAACAAAGTGAAAAAGGATTTTCTTTTTACCTGTATTCTTAGTAATGAGATCGTGGTAGTGTTCTTCAAAGGACTTCATCCTGAAAAAAAAAACAACAGAAGTTTAGTATTTAAAAAAAAACAGTACAGCTTATAGGTGCATAAAAGAAAATTACTGGTGAAAAGAAACAGTTGTTGCGCATCTTGCATTGGTTTCTTAACCCAGTATAAATGTTTGAAATGTATGATGCAGCATCCTGCCCCTTAAATCCCTACATCGCCTCATCAGCATTACCTTCCTAGACTTACCTCGCTGTCAGGAGTAACTGCACCAGTTAAACGTTATCCCCTGCATATGTTCTATATACATCTATCAACAGCTAGGTCCCTTCATTCAACAACCACCGCCTACAGCTGTGAAAACCGTGCAAACGGTGGGTTTGTTGACGTGTTTGCCGTGCAGAGAGGTACAACGATGATGCAATGGTCGTATGGCCATTGGGCAGTGAACGTTATGTGGGCGGTTGGTTGAATCATGTCGCATGTGGAAGGCGGACCCCCAGTGATCAGTCTATCGCCAAAGACAAAATCTATCCCCAGAAAGATTTCGTTCCAGCCGCTAGCCCTTTCTGATAAATCAAGTACAGGTACTTATTCCCACTATTTCTACAGAATGAAGGGCCCTCCCCATTAACATATTATAACTGGAGATGGGAGACCGGGGGAGTGGAGGTAGAAAAGTATGTTTTAAATCCTTTGGCAGTTGACTTAACATATGTAAGAGGCAGTTCGATGGCACAATTTCAGGCATTGTTAGCATCCGCTCTTCACAAAGAACCGTGCACCACCCTCAACCGCGTGTTGTCTTCCTCAAACTGTCCCTCCTCATTGCTGCTATCGTTAGTCTTTAATAACAGGCTATGATATATATAGTCTGATACCAGCTCCCGCTCAACCCCTGTGACAGTTTTGTTTGAAGGGTATTCTTGCTGCGGTTGTCTCTCTCTTTCTAGTTATTGAGCTTAAACTTTCGTTGAGCCAATATGTTTGGCCTCAGTTCGATTTGCACGTTGTATATAAGTTATAATGAGCGTTTATCGAAACCTTATTGCATCATCATGACAAACTCTCTGTGTTTGTGTAAATTTAAACTATTTCTAGGTTCCTAACGTCAAAGAAGAATGTCATAACGGTTATTGTATTGTGTCGTGGTTGTCTGTCTGTGATGACCTTATAACTAGTTAACTGCTTGAACTTTGAGCCCAAGCAAGAAATCCCCGTCAACACCGGTTTACTGTCGGCACAGCGCGTTTCAAACTGTGAACATCATGGACAATATAACGTTTCGAGGGCGGTGAAGACATAAAGAAAAAAATATTTCCTCCTCTAACAACTGACAGCGAGAGAGATATCAGGTCAAGCTTGCATTGGCAAACAACAGTTTAGCTATCTATTGAAATTGTAAACCGCGCGCGCACACACACACACACAGACTTTTTTAAATATAAATCTTTTTTAAAAAAATAAAGCAGATTGTGGCGACTTTTGTGTGTTTGTGGATGAATATATGTTTGCTTGTGACGGCAGTTGATAATTATGTGAACAATTCACGGATTATTTGTTCGATCCTCAGCAAGTTTAAATTTAGCACGAGTATTCTTTTCGTCTAAAAAAGGTCATGGGCTATGATTGCCATTAATTGGTTCATCTATGTTGCTGTGTGTTTTTAGTGTTTACTTTAATCGCGCGCGCGCGCACACACACACACAGAATGAAATAAATTGTAAGCTTGTGTGAATGAAAGGAAAGTAATGAAATCACATTTGTATAAAAAAGAAACGGAAAATAAATAGAATGTCATTACTTGTACAGCATTTCAGGCAGGAAGGTAAGTACAGTGGCACGTACGTATAGGTATCATTAAACGTGAAATGTTATTCTCCCCACCTCTCGCTCTCTATCTCTGTGCGTGAACTATATAATGAAAGACGTACTTACATGGCCACCGTTTCAAACAAAATAAGTTTTTATTACCATGATAAATATAATAAACACAGCATTTTAAACCAGAGTAATAAAAGATGATATCACTCAACGACTCTGTAGGAAAGGTCGAGGACTCCTTCTCTGATAACACTATATACTTCTGATATGAATCATATGATACAACTAAACTGCATGGGTATATAAAAGCCTGCTCGAAATCAGCGCAGTTTGGTTCTATAGTATCTGAATTTTTAAAAATCCGCGTGGTATATTATATACCGTAAATTTCGGATTTTAAGCCGTGACTTTTTTCCGCAGCGATGCGGCTTGTTTGCGTATTTTGTCCCGATTCCAATTAATTTTTGGATGAACTCCATGTTAATTGTTCACCTTAATTATTACAGTATACGTATTACCTGTTCACACTGTCAAATTAAAGCCGCAATTAATAGAAGCATTATTTCATAGATTCATCACACAACCTATCATCATGTTGAAAACGATCAGAGGAAATGCCTACGATGCAGCTTTCAATAGTTGAAGACGACGCGATCGTCCAGACCACTGAGAAAGTTAATTGTGTGTATATATGCTGCAATTGTATGAATTGTTAAGGTGACCAGACGTTTCGGGGGCGAAAGCGGGACACGTGCCGATGATGGTGTCTTCACCGTCAAAAAACGCCGAAAAAAGTGATTTTTAAAGACAACCGAGACTTGCCAGAAAGCCAGAAAGCGGGACATTGGGCGTCCCGCCCGATATTCAGGCGGGACACGAGGTCAAAAGCGGGACTGTCCCGCCAAATGCGGGGACGTCTGGTCACCTTAGAATTGTATATATATATTATTGTTCAACCATATGTAAGTTAATTAATGTGTTGATGGAAAATAAATGTTAAAAAACATATATAATATGCGTGTCAACAGCTACTGAAACATGCATCAATTTACCGAGGATTTTTAAAAAAATAATATTACATAGCGTGCACATTTAAGCTCGATCGCGATCGTCGATATCGTACGGTACATATACACTGTATACTATATATATACACACGCGAGTGTTGTGATACAATCGTCAAACGAACAGCTAGAAGGGTTTTTTAACATGTTCAGTTAAAATTTACCAATAAAATTGTTACCTTAATCGTTCGAAATATGAAATGAAACCCAAATCGAGTTGATTTACTGTCTCACAGGTAACCAAGCGGTGCACACGAACATGTACCCGACACGCTCCAGATCCCTAATAATATTTTTTTTTTAGCCAATCAGCTCACAGAACAACGAAAATGTTCCCCGCCTTTATAACTACCTAGGATAATTTATTTTAGAGCTCTTCTTAGATATTTAAGACTTTGTACGTGCTTAAGATTCTTTTAATATTTACTAAAAGTATTTTAAACGATGCTATGTTGTATAAATATTATTTAAAAAGCTTGATATTTAAGTAGCATTCTGTAATGGTTGGTGTCAAATTTGTATGTATCCGGTGTAATGTGCTCCTGTGCTAGTTTAAGTTTGTGTATGTTTGTTGTCTGAGGCAACGAAGAAACGCCAACTGTTGCATGCTTCCCCCTGGATTAAGAGTGCACCAGAGGAGCACAGAGGGTAAGGAGTTTATATGCAATCAATTTAAGTAATTTTTATAAAATTTCTGCTCTTGACTAAACCAGAAGCCGGTTTCCCGGACGCTGCCCATGGGTGGTGCTACGTACAGCCACTTGCCTCGCTCATCATACGACACATTGACTATGCTATTCACCTTTTTAAAAAAAACGTTTTGAAGGGTTATTAGATTGATTATTCGTATAAACTCTCATAAATTAGAAGAGGTTTTGAGGGTTAGTCGCTATAGCGAGTTGGGTCCAACTTGATCAGGCGAACCCACGCTTAAACTTCGCCCCAGTCCATGTAGAAGATAAGGGACAAAAATAGAATGCTCGATCTTCCAAAACAGAATAAAGAAATAGATTGTCGTACTAAGCAAAATATAGCGTTTTAACATATATATTTAGTATAAACTTTTTGTGACATAGATGTTAAACGCTCCCTGGAAACTAATGTGTGCTTGCGCAAGTCAGTCACGCATGTCCGAGGCAAGCTTGCACAAGTACACACAGACGCTCAATATTTCGGTTGCTGGGGTGGCCACTAAACCTAGTTTTTGACATTAATGTGTGTTCAACGTTATTTAGAATTATTTATTAATTCATATGATGAGATGTATGATGCTAAATGGAAGACGGACAAAGGTCAAGAAGAGAGCCTTGATGCATCAATAAAATTCGGATGTGTGAGCTACGTACCTAGCTGTCTTCCTCATCGGATACACGTACGTTGGTTTTAGTAGCTGCTGGTCGATATTTCAAACTCGCCGCAAAGGAAGTCACGAAAACACACAAGAACCCGAAATGTGTTTTCAAATTTCTTTTTTGTTACACGATACCATGCAGTTTTTTTGCACAAAAAATAAAATATTTTTTCCAGTTGTATTTTGTTCACTGTTTTGGTCCAATATGATTAAATTAGTATTAAATATAGTTAGTATTCACGAATGTTATCAATTAACAGCATTTATATCTGTATTCAGAAACACACACATGCAGATTAAATATTATATACACCAAATAAAGGAACCTAATACTTTCAACAGCAGGTATATGAAAATCAACATATTCATAAATCAGCCTGTAAAACACTGCATGTAAGAAGAAGACAGTCTATACCCAATTGCTGCTAATGTCATTAATAATGACAAGAAGTAGAGGTTAATAAAATAATAGTGGATTGATGGTCCTGTGTCAACTTTATAAGTGTTGATGGAAGCACAGATTTCAGAGATCTAGGACTACTTTGTTACATTAACATGATCCACAGTCTAGAAAAGATATTTACTAATTAAGATAGGAATAGACTCTTGTATTGTAACATGACTTTTAATTGTATGATAAATCACAGGATAAGGCCACTATGTTTGGCTAACAGTACATTTGAAACTGCTGAGGTTGAAAATCAGAATTCAATACAAAAATAGTTTTAAATAAATGATCAGAGATTGTTTGAAAGGACTAACATGATAGTGCTTTTCAAATGCCTGGATTAATGGTATCAAGATATGCTTACAACACAGAGGTCTTTATATCAGAGGCAGAAGTCAATAATAGAGAAAAATGTGATGGTGACATCCATTTATTTACATTATACTAATGGAACAAAGAAAAAGGTTGTTTCTGTTTTAATGACATGTATGAGCCCACTTACATTGTTCACCTGTTGAACTATTTTTTTAAAAGAAACTTCTCACTTCTTTCAACATCTGTTGACATGACTTTTCAATCACCACTAATAACCTTTAGCAAAATATTGCACAGGGAGAATGCTGAGTACAGCTGCCAACACCATGGCAGACACTTTGTGGATCATGCCTAGTTCATATTATTAGGATTTGTAGAGTTTATTGGTGCATTTTATTTAATGGACTTTCAGTATGAAACCATATTGATAAAATTTTAAGTTTTATATGCTTAGAAAATGCTGCTTCATTGGTAATTAATTTTCACAGGGATTATATCAGCATACATCATATTAAAATATATATACCAAACAAGATTTATGATTGAAATTTAAAAGAGTTTATGATACAGTGGACGTTTGCTTACTTAATTAAAATCAATACATGGGTAGTTGAGATTTACAGCTTTATTTCTTTTTATTTTGTTTGATCAAGGACTTAAAAATTAAGATCTAAAAGGAGGTATTGTATCAAGTTTAGTTGAAAATGCAAACAAAGTTGTAGTGAATATTGTGTCTATCCTGAAGGGTTAATAGGACTACCTTCTGCAGAAATGGCACCACTTTGGGTGTTTGTCTGGACTTGCCACAGTCTATGCACTTTTGTGCAGGGGTGCAATGACTTGGTCAGAATGGCATTGGTTGGTAGGCACTAGACAGCCAAACAAAATACACCATTGGTTGACACCTGACCACAGGCTGTTTGAACCTACTCTTTCATCAATAAATTTGGGTGACAGAGCACTCATGGCAAAGCCCTATCTTTCATCTCAGCTCATGAAGCGTGACCTGTTGCACATGGCCTTATGCATGCCTGTACCCAGCATAAAAAGCAAGAGAAAAGGTTTTTTTTCTGTCAGTGACAGTAAATTTAGAGAACTATTATTCTCTTCACTAATTCAGGAACCTTTAATAAAAAGTGATTCCTGATAATTTCTGAGTGTGAAATAATCACAATTTTGTTGTCTAGCAAAGGCAACAGCAGTGATATTAGCATGTCTATTTTCATTCTGTGTAGTCTCTAGCCTTAAGTTTAACTTTAAATCCAGGTGGGGTTTGTTGGGGGTTTTTTGGTGCTACAAATCCTCAGTCCTTTTAGAACATGGTAGATGGAGAAAAGCAGAATATGCGTAGTGGAGACTGCTTTACCAATGAACACTGCATAAAGATTGTAACCAACCAGATTTGCTGCTAGATTGTTAATCTTTCTTTTCATGAGAAACATAATATTTACTGTGCATCTAGTTAAGTGAAGTTCCTAACATTTTTGTTTCCTCCTTTGTCACAATGGACAAACATGACACTTTTTTCCTCTCACGTTTTGAATAGGTTTGCCCCCACCAAGAGACTGCCTAACACTTTTTACTTTTTTTTTTTTTTTTTTTTTTTTTT